>SNQJ01S0087881.1:0-18455 GCA_010110895.2 Picea sitchensis | reverse complement strand
CGAAGCAACAACTCATACAAGAAGAAGTTGTTACACTCTCCATGGTCTACGATGTTGAAACAACAACTCACACAAGAAGAAGTTGTTACACTCTCTGTGGTCTACGATGTTGAAACAACAATGAAGCTGTTACACTAACCACAACAGCCGCACCTTGAGCCAGAATTAACCATTGCTACTGCATGAGACCATGTTGCTGAAACAGTCAGAACGCAAATCCCGTATTTGAAACAGCCCACGATTTGCAATGTTGAAACAACATACAACACCAGTAACAAGAAGATAAATAAGGAATTTGTTATTCCAGCCGCAACAGCAACACCTCACTCAGCATGTTTTCAACTATTGTAATAGCATTATGTTACGGGAGACCAGGATATCCTATTTTAGTATAGAGATTTGATCTGACTAAGAATAGGATTCAGAAGCGCACATGTAATTTGATGATCAAATTGTATCGAGGGGATTCTCCTCTTTAAATAAGAGGAAATCATCATTAGGGAGGACCTTCTTTTTGGCTAAGAAAGGATTTATAGAGAAGGACGTGTTTTACTTCAGACATTGTAATATGATACAGTTGACAGATGAATAAAAGACTATTCTAAGCATTCCTTTCTAGTTCCTTTTATTTCAGGGAAATCTTGTGAGAAGGGAGGGCCCACCTTCTTCACAAGATTCACCCATTAGCTTTGTAGTGTGTTAGTGTTATTTCTGTTCATGCCTTGATTAAATTTTGTTTTGCTAAAACTCTACTTTACTGAACTCTGTTTTGCTGAAACTCTACTTTACTGAACTCTGTTTTGCTGAAACTCTACTTTACTGAACTCTGTTTTGTTGAAACTCTGCTTTACTAATTGTTACATTGTTTTCATATGATTCATGCTTGGGTAACTGTTAATCATTCCAGTCAGCAATCTTGTTTTGGTGAATTTATGAAACCTTGATAATCAGGGACAAGTATTGAAGATTCCTGCTTGGGGAATAGGGTCTTGTTCTCTATTAAGTGTTAGTTAGCCTTTAGTGTGTGTCAATCATTTCGATTAGTAATTATTTCATGAAAGTGTGATGATCATAAACAGGTGTTGAAGATTCCTGCTTGGGGAATAGGGTCATGTTCTCTGTTAAGAGTTAGTTAGCCTTCAGTATGTGTCAATCATTTCGATTAGTGATGAGTTCATGAAAGTGTGATGATCGGAAACAGGTGCTGAAGATTCATGCTTGGGGAATAGGTTCATGTTCTCTGTTACAGAATAGTTGGTATTTCCTTTTGCAGTATCCTAAAATATTTCTTTCCTAGGTTGTTATTTCTTAATGTAATCCAGGATTCTTTGAATAATTATTTCTTTAAACTTTGAACTCTGCAATAGGTAGGTTGCTTTTCTGTAATTCAAAGTAGAACTTCAGTTTGTTCAAGGAAAGGTGTGATTAATGTATTTTTACTACAACTCTAGATTTCTTTTGAGATTGAGCATATACAATGTGTGATTACCTTTGAAATAAACAGACTTCCCTGGGTTGACAATTTATGTTGCACTTGATTGTTTAGTTAAATAAGCAATTATAGTGACCAACACCCATAGGAATCGTCGGAGTAAAGTAGGATCACGCACATGGAAACTTTCGTTCAAATCACCATACTACTAATTCGGAATCCAGGATAACCTATAAAGAGGGAATACTATGTGAGATGCATCGTTCAAAAGTTCTATAACGACACTATATTTGGCCACATTATTCCTGGATGGCCCTAGGCATACGCCACTTGAAGACACTAGTAGACCCTCGGGTGAGTAAACCACCCAAGCGATGGAAGCCAAGTTTCGTGTATGACGACTCACTCTGTCTATGAATCCTAGGTAGACCGAAGACTCCGTTGACATCTTCCAACCAAGGGAAAACTCGATAAGAAAGTTGAAGATGAAAATAAAGGGAAAATATATATACACTAAATTACATTAGTATACAAAGATTTTCGCCCAATATTGGGGCTCAAGCGTAATATATTTTCAAGTAGAGCCCATTCCTGGGCTTGGCCAACATATTCCCTTCATAATCTTCTAACTCAGAGGCTCCTTTTTGCAAGACATGTCGCACGATATAGGGATCGTGCCACATGGGTTTAAACTTGCCTACCCCCAACGGTTCTTTGGCTTGATCATATGAGAGGACCAATTCATCCTCAGTGTACGACCGAGGACAGAAAAACTTATCGTAATGGACCTTGACACATCTTTTGTTTGCCTCGATAGTCATATAGGCATCTCACGTTGCTCGTCAAGACTCTCTAGGTGTACAAGGTGTCGCTCGAGATCGGATGTGTCAGGTAGGAGCGCTACTACCAACCTAAGAAAAGGGATTTCTCATTCAATAGGTAAAATTGACTCCACACTATGTACTAACAAGAAAGGGGAAAAACTAGTGGCAGTCTTGATCGAGGTTCGGTATGCACAAAGTGTGGGGTATAGCATAATGTGTCAGTTGGACTTACTCTGGCTGACAGTTTTTTGGAAAATGGTCTTGAGAGACTTGTTGAAGGCCTCTACTTGTCCATTTTCTTGGGGGTAATAAGGATAAGAATGACCATGTCTAAACCCCAGCTTAGATGCTAGTTCTTCCATCATTTCGTTCTGAAAGTGACTTCCATGATCAATGACAATATCACTCGGGATACCGAACCAGGCGATAATTTGATTAAACATGAAGAAGGTGAAAATCTTCCCATCGGATTTAACTATAGGCATGGCCTCAGCCCAATTATTAAAGTAGTTGACAGCCACGATAATTTGTTGATCCCCCTCAGCTAAAGTTGGGTTGCAATCCACAAAGTCCATCCCCCACTTGGTGAAGGGACCAACAGTAATGACTAGGTGAAGAGGGTATGGATGAAAGCACATTTTCCAAGTGAACACCTAGTAGGCGTGACACTTCTTAACCTCTTCAATACAATATTTAAAGATAGAAGGCCAAAAATAACCGGCTCGCAAAATGTTTTGGTTTTTCACAAGCCCGGATAGATGAACACCACAAGCCCCACTATGGAAATCGTTTAAGACTGACTCGGCTTCTCCATGGGTTAAACAATGATGCAAGATATTTTCTATTCCTCAGCGATACAAAGTGTCACCAATGATAGTATAATTTTTATCTTGGTACCATACACCCCGTCGGTCATCTTGCGAGAGATGTTGAGGGAACTTCAAAGTTTGAAGATAGAGAACAATGTCTCCATACCAAGGGTCAGATGATGAGATAATAAAAATGTGTTCATCCACAAACAAATCAACCTGGATAACATCCTCATCTAATCATGGAAATTCGGATATTAACTCCATGAAGACTAGTGATTTCTTGGATTTTGCAGAAGCGAAATCGATATCAAATTCTTGTAGAATGACAATCCATTTATTATATTTTCCCCCTATGATATGCCTAGTAAGGACATATTGAAATGGATTGACATCGGCAACCACAATAGTCTTTCAAAGTAATATATAATGACGTAAATGTTGGACTGCATGAACGATAGCCAAATCTAGATTTTCAATGTGAGAATAATTAAGCTCGGGACCGACTAAGTATCAACTAAGATAGTAGATGACGTGCTTATGCATCTCATCATCCTCCTGAACCAAAACCATACCAATCATCTCCTTGGAAGCAGTGATATAAAGCAATTAATCCCTACTGTAGTCAAGAAACTTCAGTAGAGGCATTGATACCAAGGATTTCTTAAAAGCATCGAAGGACTCCTAGGCTCACTCATCACAGATAAAATGGGTGTCCTTCTTCAAAAGACACATGAAACCCTTAGTGATATTGGCATAGTTTACTATAAACCGATGTAGAAAGTGAGCTTTCCCCTGTAAACCTTGAAGTTGTCTAATAGTGCACAGGGGAGGAAATAGAAGTATTGCCTCAACCTTTAATGGATCTACCATGATCTCGGTCTTAGAAACTAGAAATCCCAAAAGACGACCAGACCTAATGCAAAAGATGCACTTATGAGGGTTTAACTGGATTCTATAGTAACGACATCTTTCAAAAACAAGTCGAAGGTGCATAGAGTGATCTGCTCTCTTGCGAGAGTGAGCAGCAAGATCATCAAGGTAAGCTTCAACTATATGCTTAAGATCATGGAATGTGAAGTTCATGGCATGTTGGAAGGTTGCTCCAGCGTTTTTAAGGCCGAAAGGCATTTTCTGGTATGAGAAAGTACCCCAAGGACAAAAAAATGGCGTCTTGTGTTGATCCTCAGGTTTAATCTGAATCTGGTTATACCTTGAAAAATATTTCCATAAAATAAAACACCTCGCTTCCCGCACACTCATCGAGAATCTGATCCATGAAAGGTGTCGGGAAGTTGACTTTAGGACAGGCCTTGTTCATATCACGAAATTCCATACATACACGGATAGTTCCTTGATTCTTATTCATAGGAACGAGATTGGACACCCATTCAGTCAAGGGAACCGAGTAGATGAAGCCAGCATTAAGTAGCTTCTCCACCTCTACCTTAATAGTAGGGGCCTTCCAGGGATTGACAGCCCTCAGACGTTGTCGAATAGGTTTAGCATCTAGATAAGTTCTAATCTCATGCTCGAAAATACGAGGGTCAATTCCTGGCATCTCTTCATATGACCAAGCAAATACATCTTAGAATTCCTTAAAGATTTCCATGTAGATCAGGATTTCTTCTAGTGAAAAATCTGCACCGATATGTATGTTTTCAATCTTTCTAGGGGTACGAGAGATATAGATCGTGACGGTAGGAGAAATATTTTCCATATTTATTTTGGCAAAATGTTGTGCGTATCAAGTGGAACTACGGCGTGACTGACTATCTCACTCAAAGTAGATCGAAAGTCATCTTGTTTGATTCTTTCAAGATATGGGAGAAAATAAGAGCAATGATGCATATCATCCCAAGGTTTTTCGGAACCATTCATGGCTTCGATGATAGCTTCATCCAATGGAAAATTCCCTTCAAGGAGGTCATGTGAACAACACAACGAGGTGGCCCATATGGGTTTAAGAAATGTATCCTCCTCATCCATCGGCGATGTAACAGGATCGGGATCAGCAGAAGAGTCAAGAACAAATTGATAGCAATCTTTGTTGTTGATAGTGGCATGGCCATTCCAACATGTGACTAACCTTCACAAGACAAAGTCGAGGAAGGTAGGTTCCACAGATCACTAAAATAGGAAGTGCGGAAAGGAATGGACCTCTCTCTCGAAACAGGCCTACTGGACATGGAATAAACATGGTGAATCAGTGCCATGAAGTTGAAAGTACCCATAAGGGAAGAATACATTCTGACACCGATATTCTTAGTTGTCGGCTGAGAATTGTCAATCACGAGGATCAACAGTCCAACAGATGCATAGGGAATAGCGTACGCAAAGGATAATTGGTTTATTGTCACGATCTTCCCTTCATGAGGAAAACAAAGAGTACGGAAGATGGAAGACACAACGACAACCATAGCATAGGTCCAATTGTCTCCTAGTAACAAGTTATAATTAAGAGGCACATCAACTACCTCGACCTCCACCTCTACTGTCTTCCCACCTAACTAGACCAGAAAGGTAGGAAGAATATCATGAGGGTGGAAAGAATGACCATCAAAAGCAGTCAACATGTTCGATGATTTAGAAAGAGTCAGAGAACGGAGAGCTTTCCAATAGATCAGGGACATCACACATGTAGTCGCACCTTCATCAACAACCACACATTTGACGGTATACTTTGAGTACCCCACGTGGATTTGGAATGCCACATGGTAAGGCAAGTGAGGCTTCACATATGTTACGTCAAACTTGATAACTTTTGAGCCACTAGGTTCTAGAGATCCTAACACAAATAGTAAGGCATTCCTCTGTGAAGGACACATCTAGAGTACCTCCAAAGTCGACATCGCATAAGGGGTTTGACCCAAGTCCTCAACAATAGAGTAGTTCTGGGAGGCTCTAGCATTTGGATTGTGGGTAGAGCGCTTGAGTACTCCTTTCAGAATACAAGGTGGTGGCTCTGGTTTTTCAATCTGTAAAGTCATCTCCGAAGGAGGAGGAGAGGATTCTAGACCAGGTATATCCTATGAAGAACTATAATCTCGAGATTGAGTGGCTAGATGAACTTTTGCATCAACCATATTGATACACAAACGGTCATCGTCTTGCAACGGATGGTTTTGACTCCCACCATCTGCATTTCCTAAGTTTGAGGAACTCGAGGCCATGTGTTGGTTATGTGGGAAAGGATTCATCAGCACAGCGGGCGATAGAGATAATATCCTCGTAGCTTCCGCAATTTTGGGGCATAAATGAGTAAGGTGATCGTCTATACAAAGCTTATATGGAAATTTCACCTTACGTTTTTCTCTCTTTCCCTCTCCAACATTGTTATTAGTCTTCTCATTATTACCATTGTCCTTGGGTTTATTATTATTTTTCCCACTCCTACGATTGTTACGTCCATTCTTCTTATTCCCACTTGGTTTTTGGTTACCATTTAGGCTCGCCGACAATTGCATGGAATGTAAATCTGTCAACTGAGTGGGATTGGAAGACACAGATGAATTTGGCCCTCCTGCAGACTGGTTTAGAGACAACTCTTTCAAATGGTTTGTCACTGAGTCTGCGTATTTTACATTGGTGGAGCCTAAAATTCCATTGGCATTAGGTCTGGGATTTTGTCTAGGGTCATAAGTTGACCGCAGTGCGTCCAGAAGAATGTGGTATAACATCCCAGACTGAGTGTATATAAGATCTAACTGCTGGTCTTTAAAGATCGATTCTTAATCAGTGGTAACCCCAGATGTAGAAACATCCTTCGAGATAGGAGGATGAAAAGACTTAAGGAACCATTCTAAAATAAAGGTCAGGGGTATGGAGGTCTTAATCAACCTCTTCCACCTACGCCACTCCTAGATATGGTCTGAGATATGAGTGGCAGTGTCCTGGCGTAAAGTTGACAGAAGTTATAGACCAGCATCGTAATGAACCTGTAATTGGAAGTGGTTAAGGACTACCAGTACCATCTTACTAAAGGTCCCATATGCCCCCCTAGGTAGCTCGATATACCACTTTGTAGCGACCCCAATGAGGGTGCGTTGAAATAATCTTAAACGAATGGAATCGTCATTAAGGGAATTCAAGGAGCACCATAGGTGAAAAGTAGTAACGTGATCACCAGGATCCTCACCATTCTTACCTTCGAATTTCAGAATGTCTGAAGGAAGCTTGGTGGGGATGGGGGGCCATGTAGGATCATGACTCACAGGGTCTCTCATCAACTTAGACAAGACTAGAAGATTGAGCATGGCCAGAAAAGGGAGATGGGGTTGAGGCATCTAGCCCCAAGCTCCCTGGAAAGATTGAGTTTGAGGAACCACAGCCCTGTCCAGGATTATAAGACCCTCCTCCAAGATTATTCATAAAGGGTTGGTTGGGCATCATTCTAGTAGGAATGTTTTGATGGGGGTTATAAAAATTTCCCCCAGCCGGATTAGATCCGGGTTGGGGGTTTCCCAAAGCATGAAACTGACCTCCTCCAGGTGTGAATCTATAGGATAGAGGTGGATTCATCATGTGAAACGTATTGGTTGGAATCATCACTGAGGAGTTGGGGGTATAGGATAGAACTTGAGCAAAATCTTGTCCTCCAGGTTGGTTTCTCCACCCAAAATCAAGAGGATTAGACCTAGGGTTAAAAGCATAAATGCCTCCCATATTAGGAGTCATTTGAGGGATTTGAGAACCACCAAATTAAAATGGATTATAAGGAGGTGCAGTGCCCCCAAGCCCAATGCTAGCATCAGGGCCAGCAGCTGGCATGGCGTTCGAAAACTGCAAAGTAAAGTTCGGCATACCATCAAAAAAAGGACTAGAGGCCATAGGGATGGACTGAACATTATAGCTCGGTGAGTGACCAAGAGACCCGAATGGATTCGAGGCAAGAGATTGAGCATTCACTATAGGTCGATCCATGGTAATGATAGGTGCCTCTGGCACTACAAACATTGTGGTTGCAAGAGTCGAAGGGGTGTCATTAACTATAGTAGGAGTGGGAGTCAAAGGGCTCAAAGTGTTTTGAAGACTAGGTTTAGTACTCATCCTTGTAAAATCATAAGTCTGAACAATGGAGGTGTGTGTACCATGTCTAATAACTCTATGCCTTTTAGAAGGCAAAGACTCTAAATCTGGTGGTAACTATACCAAGCGATGGGACTGGCAGGGATGTTGGTCTGAGTCCACGATGACTTAAGTCTCTAAAGACAAAATAAATCCTAAGGTCGACTAGTAATCAAAGAGCATACCAAAAATCAAATGGCCAATATGCACACAAACGGGGTAATTTGGCTTAAAAGTGGCCTCCCTCCCTAAAGAAGGTATGTCTCTCCCAAGAGGGGCCTGATACTCCCTGGTAAAGATCGAAGGTAACAAAATCAGTTATAAGGGCCCTCATGGGCTTAACAACTAGTCTATTAGATCCCCCTGGAGAGTTAATCCTCCATAAAGGTTGTGTGTTGTCCGACCCTTATCTGACCCAGGGTACCTGCAAAATAACCCATGCAAGTAACCTATGTGGCACTTAATTCAAGCAACTAAGAAACCAATGTATAACTGATGCACAAGGGAGCAGTCGTAAGTCAGGTCCACCATATGGGCAGGGTAGCAAAGCCCGAAACCTTGAAAGTATTTCCTCTCACATAGGTAAAGTCACTAGCAAGATCCCCAAATATGAATAGATCCCCAAAAATATCTCTGACTCTAAGAAGGTATCGAGGGGATATCCCTTCAACTAACCTTGCACGACCTCATGATTAACTTCGGTGTTAGTGGAGCATCCTGATATTACCAATTATACAATGGATTTCTCCACTACCTTTGTCATACACATATGTTGATTTAATTGCCTTGGAGAAGTTTACTCACAAAATCCTATTCGAAGGCATTAAAGCCTAAGCTAATTTGTGCACCCTAGAAAATAAAATCGTGACTAATCAATTTTAAATTATAGCATTAATTTTAGTGGTCGTGCTTACTCAAAAAGGTATGGTAATGAAACTCATGATGTTATGACTCAACAAGAAAAGTAAATATGAATATAATGCAAAGTCCTAACTTCAATTTTCAATGAATGATATGCTTCTAATAACAAATGCAATTTTCAATTTCAACTCTGCAATTTTGAAGTAAAAATGCAATCTTTATTTACATGCACTAAGTTGATGACAAAGACTCAAATGATAAAAAATGCCAAGCAATTCAAAATTCCTAATCTTTTTGTATTTTCAATATAAGAAAAATGAAAATGCATGGACTGAACAATAACTTGATATATAAAACTCTTCTATGTATAGAAAGAGATAACTCAAGCATAATACCAAGGAGAGAAACACCCAGCCCAATGTACAAGGACAATCAAAATGAAAAGGTGATGAGAAAGACTATGCCCAAAAATTCAACCCCAGACAGTTTTCTTGTCATCCCACAGGCACTTAACAGTCACTGCAGAGACCCAAGAAGACTCATAACACATCAAATCCCACCCAGCAACCACCAAACCCAGCAAACAAGCAAAGAAAGCTAGTGTACGTGACTATTCAAGGAAACAGAGCATATGTACCCAGCTTGCAGAGGAACAACCTACATATGTACGTGATTGTCAAGCCAAAAACCGCGTATATGTTTCAAAAACAAATCCAGGCAAGGGAGAAGGCTGAAAAAATCACACCCAAAGTGAACAGGGGATGTCAAGCAATGATACGACAAGAAACGCAATAGGAACAAGAGAAAGCTAAAGAGAAGAGTACTCCAAACCCTAAGAAAGAAGATTCAATCCCCGGTATGGTTGCCAATTCTATTATGAGGGAAATATCTCTATGTCTAGGGTAAACCACAATAGAAGGAAATGACTATAGAAATCAACTATATTCTCAAGTATGCTATGTAAACAAATATGCTAGCAAGACAAGATAACATGCCTACCTCATCTAAACGTTCGATGAAGTCCATCGTTGAGCACTTGACCCAAAGAAATATACCTGCAATTAGTCCTTCAACCACCAAGCAAAGCAAGCATATGGTGATAATAAATGATTTTAGCACATTCAATAGCATAATCCATTAATAAACATGAAAAATACGCCCATGGAATAATAATTCAAATATTTGCAAGATATCAATTGGACAAGAAAAGAGTATTTCTATTAATATATGATCAGTAGAAGTGAAAATGTTACAAACTTCTTATTGAGCCTCTAAATTGACATCCCCATTACCATATTATACTCCTCATTTATACCTTTTTGGCCTACCTAAGCTTGGATAAATGACAAAGAACACTACCTCCAGTCACTTATAAGGTCATAAGGTAAATTATATTTGAATTCATGCATTTTTTGGTTTATTAAGGTAGGAGATTAAATATTTCATGAACTAATGTTTAAAATTGCCACGTATAGCCTTTGACCTTTGGACAAGTCTGGCACTTCTATGTTAGCCAAGCCATCTGGTACTTATGCACCAGATCATTCACTATCGCGATCAAGTACCAACATCTGCAGACTATTCTAGTCTGGTACTAATGTCCACAGACTGTTCTAGTTCGATACTAACCAATTGTGTGTTGTTCGGATCCAGTACTATCTACCATATCTCACCTGTCACGATCCAGTACCAATACAGGTAACAGAGTATGCCAAGTTTAGGTCCAGATCGTGCCTAAGATAATTGTTGAATGTTTATTAAATCATCAATGTTCTAGAAAGACTATGTTAAGCTAGTTTGATTATTGTTTCATCCTCATACACTTCATGTCATGAGGATGAAGCTTAAAATATGTAACCGAATGAATAAATTTGACAATTTTTTATCTGCTAAAGATTTCACCTCCTTGTGTTTCACAACTGAGACTATTTAAATAGTCGTGGCAAGGATGGTGGGAGATATAGAGAGAAATCATAACACAACATGTGAAGCAGCATTGCATATTGTAGAACATATCCTGAGTTTGAAGTTTAATAGAAGAATGTCATTTATTTCCATGTCTTGATCATTTATGAATGAATGTGATTTGAGTTGTTAGTATAGTTTAATTTCCTGTTTTGATATTTGAGTAAGAGTGATGTGTAGATTGAAGGCCAACTTACTGTAGAATCCAGTCGCTGGCATGTTGAAGCGGTAAGGGCCCACCGCCCAACAGAGGTCAGCATCCTTGTAGATTAGTGTTAGCAACTGATTTTTGTAGTGTAATTATTAGACTATCTGAAGCTTGGATTTCTTACTTTAATTCATTATCTCTGACAGTTTTAGATGTTAGTAGTCTAGTTTAGTTTAGGATTTTGATCATATAGTTTCTTGAGATATTTATTTACTCTATTTTTGCATATGCCCTGTTTCTATGAATTTGATTTCTCTTAGTAAACATAGAAGTTGGCAGCAATAGTCAAACACATTTGGAAAAGAACTAGTGAAGTTCACAATAGATTATTGTGAACCACAACATACCCAATTTACTGGCTATTGAACTACCCATGCTATGCCTTGATGATTGATGTGTGATTTCCTTTTCAAAGTGTGATTGCATAATTAGCTTTTTGGGTCAGATAGCAGAGTTGATTTATCAAAAGACTCCATCTCATACTTGCATGTGCCATAATGGATTAGGTAGCTTCTTTGTGAAAGACAACCAAAGTGTGTTTTAGTTTGACAGTTTGCTTTATTTCCAGCATGCATAATCTAGATTAGTCTATACTCGTGACATTAGAATTACCTCTCTTACTGGTGTCTTGTAACTCTGTTGATTACGAATCCCAGATTGATGATTAATGAGTGCATTATACTAATCATATAAGTAGCACAACATTTTGGCGTCGTTGTCGGGGAGTTGCAAATGGTAGGAAGTGATTTTAGCTTAGATTGTTTGCATAGTTTTTGAATGATTTTAAGGGCTACTTGAGGGAGGAGGATAAAATGTTTAAGAAATGAGTGAAGAGCCACACAACCACTAGAGTGGGGTTCTCCAAAGCCAGGTTTCCTTCTTACCTTCCATATAGAATTAGGATTTTTGAGTTAAGTATCAAATTTTTATTTTATGCATAGATATAGAGATAATAAGGGTAGATTTGTAAGCTCTAAAGATTCGAAAACAGACCCCCCCAATAATTCAACTAACATTGGTGCAAGAAAAAATCCACCAGGAGGAAGTTCAAGGTAACCTAGTGAGTCTCCAGAAGAAGAAACTAGAACTGAAAAGTCAGCATTGGGGCATATAGAATGTGAGTCTGCTAAAGGAACTGGACATTTAGAAGACACACAAAATCAAGTTTTTGAACCATCTATCAGTGGAGGAGGAATACCTAGTGAAATGGTAGAAGAAGAAGGAAATGAAAATGCAGCCACTGAGACTGAGACCTTCGGGTTTCCAATCTTGGATATTTCCATAAACATCGGCATGAAGAACATCCCAGTGTCATCATAACCCACTTTCATAGGTATGTCAATTGAATATCCAGACTTGTTTTTATTCGAGTTTGACATATTATGTAGAAGATATAACTACTCAGATGATGCCAAAAAACTTAAGCTCTTTCCAACCACAATGAAGGACTCAGCCTTAACATGGTTCATGAGCTTAGGAGAAAATACAATTCTCTCTTGGGATCAGATGAAAGACACATTTTTACAGAAATACCAAGAATATTGTAAGGATAATGATAAAAATGACATTTTTAAAATGCATCAAACAGAAGATGAAAACCTTGAAGACTACTTAGAAAGTTTCTTATACAACTATCAGAAATCAAAATTATTCACCACAGAACCAGTTGTAGTAAGAACAATAATTTTGAAAGGTCTTAGAGATGACTGCATAGAAGTTTTAAATTTGTTAAGTTCAGAATATGTGTACCAAAATCCCTTTGTAGAATTTGGAGATTACTGTAGGAGATACTCAAGAGGACAAGCTAAAATAGGAAAAGGACCAAGAGATCCTTTTAGCATAAATTCAAGACAAATCTCACGGACTGTCACCAGAATTGAGTTAGGAAACTTATTGGATAACTTTAAAATGGACATCTTGAGCACAATCAGTAACCAGTTAGATACCCTAAAATTGAAAAAGAAGCAAGAAGACGATGTTGTTTTTGCAATCTTTTATCCTAAATGTAGAAAGAAGCACCCTGAGAAAGAATTCCCATTAAATGTCATAGAGTTCTGTGTCTTGTGTACACTAGAGCATCCCACATCTGAATGTCCAACTTTTCTCAAGTTGCAAGCCATTTATAGGGGAGGAGGAGTCTCACAAGAACAACCATACCCTTCTAGGAGGCCTTGGAGAGCACAAAACCCCAATGCATTTTATGACCCTAACACACAATATCAACAGCAACAATGAGTTCCTCCTCCAATCCCCTATCCCCAATGGACACCTCAACAAGCTCAAACTCAACCTTGGAAACAATGTTGGAGGGGACCTGTGTATGGGAATCCCTCTTACCCGGCATATCCACAGTATCCTGCAAACATTTCCCAATTACTACCTATATTTAACCCACCTCAGATACAAGATTTACTTCCACCTCCTATACAACAGCAATTCACAGTACCCTTGAACCATAACACACAATATCAACAACAACAATGAGTTCCTCCTCCAATCCCCTATCCCCAATGGACACCTCAACAAGCTCAAACTCAACCTTGGCAACAATGTTGGAGGGGACCTGTGTATGGGAATCCCTCTTACCCTATGACCCTAACACACAATATCAACAGCAACAATGAGTTCCTCCTCCAATCCCCTATCCCCAATGGACACCTCAACAAGCTCAAAATCAACCTTGGCAACAATGTTGGAGGGGACCTGTGTATGGGAATCCCTCTTACCCGACATATCCACAGTATCCTGCAAACATTTCCCAATTACTACCTGGATTTAACCCACCTCAGATACAAGATTTACTTCCACCTCCTATACAACAGCAGTTCACAGTACCCTTGAACCCTAACCAGCAGCAGCAAGCACCTATAAATGCTAATCAATAGCCACAAATCAAAGCTGCCCACAACCCTCCTAGAACAACACCAATCCCTACCCAACTGATTCCTAAACCCAATAATCGACCCACGCACCCTATGCAGAATGAAAAAGTCCAAACCTTTCCCACCTATGAAATTCAACTAAGATCTGGGAAAGTTGTAAATCAATCAAATTCTGGAATAATAATTCAAGAAGAAAATGATAATCATTATGAACAATAAAATACTCAAACCACCCATGTAGAAGGAGAGACTTCCCCTCATATTCCAACCACTTCTCAATACAAAGGAGTACCTCAACAAGTTAATCTTCCACCCTACCCTGAAAGACTATTAGAGAAGAAACCTGACCCACCCTTTCACAAAGACATAGAGGATGAGTTACGAAATTTATGTATAAAAATACCTTTGTTGCAAGCCATTAAGGATATCCCCATATATGGAAAAATCATAAAGGATATTTTCCTTAAGAAACCAAGAAGGAAGAAGAAGGGACCTCCCCTTGTTCAAGTGGTAGGAAAATTATCTGAATTTATTTCTGAAATGTCATATAAATATAATGACCCTAGGAACCCAGTAGTCACTATTGAAATTAATGGTATTTCCTTACCGAACACACTCGTTGATCTAAGTACAACAATCAACGTAATGCCTTTTGACACTATGAAAAAACTCCAAATCAACCAGTTGAGACCAACCCAAACCATGATAGAGTTGGCAGATAAGTCAGTCATTATCCCTGAAGGAAGTTTAGATGATGTCACAGTCACACTTGCTTCTTGGGAGTATCCAGTAGACTTTCTAGTCATCTATTCTAAATCATCCTCCAAACTAGGACACCATGTGGTTCTTGGATGCCCTTGGCTAGCCACAGAAGATGCCTTTATCAGTTGTCGGTCTGGTGAGATGACTATATCCAATGGAACACATAGCCAAAATCTTGTCCTCTTCCATCATGCCCAACAGACACAAGAGATGCTTGTTTGGCTAGAAAACCCTTATGGACAGGAAGATTGCATTATACCCTTGTTGACACTTGAACAAGTAAAAGGAATGCAAGAACAATTATATGAACAAGTCTTAAGTCTATTTTTGTCTGATACAAACAACATTGAATATCCTAGGTCTTTTGCAGAATTGTCACATAATTTCAGTTCCGAATTTCAACAAATTTGGCACCTTGATATTACCCAATTATATACTTTATCACCAGCTTCCTCAAAGAAGGAAGAAAGTACTGAACTTGTTGAGATTAGCCCGAGAAAACCTTTGTATATCAACTCTAGTTTAGAACCATAACAAAAGACACAAGTAATTGAAATGATCCAAAGACAATTTGATGCCTTTGCATGGGATTATGCAGACATGAAAGGCATTCACCCTGACACATGCAGACATCATATCTACACTAATGACCAAATCAGACCAGTTAGACAACCTCAAAGAAGGATGATTCCAGCCCTCAAAGATATTGTAAAAGAGCAATTGCAAAAACTCCTTCAAGCCAACCTCATATACCCCATTTCAGATAGTCAATGGGTGTCTCCACTTGTCATAGTTCCAAAGAAAAACGGTAAGTGGAGAATATGTGTAGACTTTAGGGAGTTGAACAAGGCCACCCATAGGGATTATTTTCCCTTACCATATATTGATCAGGTGTTGGATACCTTGTCAAGAAAGAAGTATTTCCCATTCCTAGATGGGTTTAGTGGTTATAACCAATCACAAATAGCATCCAAAGACCAGGAAAAGACCACTTTCACTTGCCCATGGAAAACCTATGCATATAGGGTTCTTCCTTTTGGACTTTCCAATTCCCAAACCACTTTTCAAAGGGATTTCTTTACCATTTTTTCTTACTTGACCAATGATTGCGTGGAAGTCTACATGGATGACTTTACAGTCCATGGAAATGACTTCCAGGAAGCTTTGACCAGTCTAGAAAAAGTCTTGATTAGGTGCAAGGAAACTAATCTTTCCCTAAGTAATGAAAAGTCAAAGATGATTCTCACTGAAGGTATTGTTTTGGGACATCACATTTCTGGTTCTGGAATGAGAGTTGATCCAGCAAAGATTCATATTATCACATAAATCAGAATACCTTCCTCACAAAAGGAAGTTCACATATTTTTAGGGCATGGTGGCTACTATAGAAGATTCATTCTGAATTTTACAAGCCTAGTTATTCCCTTATTCAATTTATTATCTAAAGAAGTTGAATTTAATTGGAATGATGAATGCCAAGTATCTTTTGAGATTCTAAAACAGAAATTGTCAAGTACCCCCATATTAAGAGGACCAAATTGGTCCCTTCATTTTCACATATGTATCAATGCCTTAAACACAGCCCTGGGGGTAGTTCTTGGACAAAGGGAAAATCAAATGCCTTATGCTATTTACTTTGTCAGTGAAAACCTTTCCCCAGCAGAAGTTAATTATACGGTCACAGAAAAAGAATTGTTAGTTGTAGTCCATGCTATCAATAAATTTAGACACTATATTATAGGATATCAAGCTTTTGTACACACTAGTCATTCAGCTATCAAATTCTTAATGAACAAACCTGTAACAAACCCTAGAGTTACAATATGGTTGTTATTATTACAAGAGTTTAACATCAATATTATTGATAGACCCGGTAAGGATAATCTTGTGGATGATTTCTTATCTAGAATGATTCATCTGGGAGATAACGCACCAGTAGATGATAACTTTCCTGATGAAAATTTGTTTGCTATTTCTACATTTACTCCTTGGTATGTGGATGTAGCTAACTATCTTGTGACAAGGAAGATGCCTCAGAAATTGTCTCCTAGAGAAAAACAAAAAGTAATTCAACTAAGTGCAAACTATATGTGGCATGATGATTGTCTTTATAAAACAGGACCAGATTTGGTAATCAGAAGATGTGTAAGGGAAGATGAGATCCATGATATTCTGCAAGCCTGCCATGATGGTCCTTATGGAGGCCACTTTGCTGACAAGAGGATTTCTTATAAAGTTCTGCAGTCTGGATATTATTGGCCTAATATTTTAAAAAATTCCATAACTTATGTATCCAATTGTGATGAATGCCAATGAATGGGTAAGCCTATTACACGAGACCAAATGTCACTTCAAGCCCAGGTAGTCATTGAACCTTTTGAAAAATGGGCATTATACTTTGTAGGGCCCATAAATCCTGCATCTAAAAAGAAAAATTACATACTTGTATGTACTAACTATGTGACTAAGTGGGTTGAAGAAAAATATTTACCAGTTGCAAGTTAACAATCAGTGGTAGACTTCCTTTTTAATGACATTTTTACTAGATTCAGTGTACCTCGAGAAATTGTGACTAATCAGGGGACTCAATTTACCTCTAATCTAGTCAAATCTGCTACAGAACAATACCAAATCAAGCACAGGAAATCTACACCTTATCATCCACAGGCGAATGGGCAAGTAGAATCTACCAACAAATTCATTGAGTCCATTCTTACTAAAACAGTGTAGCTACACTACAAGGATTGGGCTGATAGGTTACTAGAAGCCTTATGGGCTTATAGAATCACCTAGAGGAATACAACAGGACATACACCTTACAAGTTGGTGTACGGGAAGTAGGTGCTTCTCCCCATAGAATTCCATATCAAAACCTTCAAGATTGTTGTACAAGTTGGCATGAACTTATATGAAGCCCAACAACAAAGGCTCTTGTAACTTAATGAGATGGATGAAATCATGCAGGAAGCACTTCAAAGAACCACCCTTATTCAAGAGAAGAGAACAAAATGGCATGACAAGTATCTCAAAAAGAAAAAATTTCAACCGGGAGATTGGGCCTTGTTATATGACAGCATGTTCAATAAATTCAAAGGAAAGTTAACTACTCATTGGTTGGGACCTTACGATATTGGCACTATCTATGATAATGATTCAATCAGGATAAAGACAATTGATGAACATCAGACACCCCTACTCATGAATGGGCACCAATTGAGAATTTATAACAACCCCTTGTCAAAAGAGGAATTTCTGACACGTGTGCTACAGAATTCAGATATGCAGGTGATCAGTAAGGAAAGAGATCTTCCTACTGATCCACATTGATTGATTGATTTACTTTTAAAACTTTTGTACATAAGTGTGTGGACTGTGTTTTGTACATATGCAGGTTTTCTTGAGATCCAGTATCAAATAGAGTATCTATCTTGGTATGCTTTGAAACAACCCTTATGTGAAAAAGTTCTATTCTTTCTTTTTCTTGTCGAGTTACATTGATATTACTGTTACTTGAAGAACTAATACTTGCAATAGAACCTTTACCTTGATAACCCATGGCTGTAATCTTTGTTTCATCACCCGAATCAGAACCTAAATCATGTTGTATGGTTGCAACAGTCTTTGACTTCCCTTTGTTGCCAAACT
>SNQJ01S0087880.1:17719-45750 GCA_010110895.2 Picea sitchensis | reverse complement strand
CCTTTTAGAAACATATCTACACCCTAACCATTAACACAGTGCGGAAAGTCCGCAACCAAGCTGAATGCAGCATGCGGAAATTAAGTATTTCCGCAGGAGAGTATATATGCATCCTGCGTACTTTCTTCAAAATATGATTGTTGAGAAAATAACAAGTGTAACCTTCTTCAGAAAAAAGTCCTTAATGAAGAATTTGATCTTCTATCATCATGACATAATCATGATATCATCTCGATAACTAAAAATGTGGATAACACCCTCTAGGAACTTGCACAAACTTTAATTTCCTAGAGGGATCGATATGCATCGTTGATCCGTTGATCTAGCAAAATCAATGATCCTGAGCGATTACAGGATCACAACTTGTAGAAACTTTAATTTGATTCCTGATCCTTGCAAGGCCTTCCCACCGTCGATCTCTCTCCAGTGAGATCTGATGGTCGTGACTTAATATTTTCTTGATCTAATGATTGATCTTTCTCTCGCTAAGATCCTACAGCTGAAAATGGAACTTGCCTACTTGCTTGTATTTCAAGCCTGAAAAATTCTTCTCTGAATGTTGCATTTTGCTCATAGTTTTTCCTTGTGCATCCAACATACTTGATTGACCTGAATTTTTCAACCAGAGGAGGAAAAAATTATAGGAAGGCATGCAAAAAAAAGGAGAGACTCAATAGAGGTGTAGACCTAGGTCGTAACAAAAACTACATATGACCCATGACAACTTTATGTGCTAACACCATGAATGAAAAAATATGTTGTTGATTACATTTCTAGATGTATTGAATTTCAGAGAGTGAAGACTGGGCATAAGAACCCAACGGGTTTTCTACAACCATTACCAATTCCAGAAAATAATTGGGAAGTGACAACCATTTATTTTATACCTAAATTTCCCAGGACAACAAAACAACATGATTCAATCATGGTAGTGGTTGACAAATTGACAAAGTATGCCCATTTTGTTCCTGTAAAAATGACTCATATAGTAGCTAATATTGCATAAATTTACATGAGGGAGATTGTTAGGTTGCATGGGATACCTAAGGCAATTGTCTCAGACAGATATGCAAAGTTTACTTCAAATTTATGGAGGGGATTGTTTAAAGGATTTGGTACAAATATGAACTTTATCACATCATACCATCCATAGTTAGATGGGCATACAGAGAGAGTAAACCAAGTAATTGAAGACATGTTGATAATGTATGTGATGGATAAGCCATCTAAGTGGGAAGATTACTTGCACTTGGTTGATTTTTCCTGTAATAATGGGTATCAAGATTCATTGGAAATGAGCCCATTTGAAGCTTTGTATGGTAGGAAATGAAATAATCCATTAAGTTGGGACAACCCAGTATATAGAGTGGTACTTGGGCCATAACTTCTCAAGGATATGGAAGACTAGATGGTTAGAATTAAGCAAAATTTAAAGGCAGCTCAAGATAGACATAAAATTTATGCAGATAAGAACAAGACATCTAGAGAATTTAAAGTGGGGGAGCATGCGCTTTTAAACGTGAACCCTGAGAAGAGCTCTTTGAAGTTGGGTAGTTTTACAAAGCTAGCAACTAGAGTATGTGGTCCATTTCATATATTGGACAGAATAGGGATAGTTACATACATGCTTGCATTGCTTACTTCCATGAATGCCTATAATGTATTTTATGTCTCTTTGCTAAAAAAATACGTACATGATCCTAACAATGTTATTGATTGGCATCTAATTCAGGTAGAGACAGAGGAAGGATTTTAGGTCCAACCAATGTAAATATTGGATAGAAAATTCAAAATGCTCTAGAATCGAGTCATAGAGTTGGTAAAATTCCAGTGGGTCTACTACGATCATGAGGATGCTACTTGGGAGAATGAATATTCCATGCAGGAAGAGTACCCAGAACTCTTTGAATACATTTTGAAATTTTGATTATTTGTTTTTGTATATGCACTGAGGATAATGCCAAAATAAGGGGGAGGGAAATGTGATACCTCGGTTTTGAGCCCCGTATTAAATAATTATTTTGTTAATTTATAAAATACCAGAGGGCCCAAACAATTAAAAGAGGAGAATGTGCCTAGGAAATGCAATTTTTTGATCATTATTAATAATAAATACATCATTGAATGCTAGATGGATAAGGACAAGAGTTACAAGGGGATATGATTCCACAAGAAAGGGGGATTGAGGGGATAAGTATTTATTTTATATTTTATCTACCCATAATTTTTTAATGGAGAGGAGTGGCTACATGATGTTCTTGGGGAAGGCCACATGGTTCCTTATTTGTAAGTAAAGATATAAACCCATCTTCTGGGTTGTTTGGGGTCTTCTTATTCACTCATTCACTCACTCACTCATTGTTTGTAACATACCCAGCCACACGCATGTCAGGGCATGCTACCTACAAGCCCACCCTTGGACGTATTTCACTTACAGATACCTTTAAAAATTTAAGGGTGCATAAAAGAAAAGACTTTAATGACATGCACATCAAAATCCAACAAGCATGCATAGTCTAAAGATTCAGTTAAATGATAATTAAATATACACAGCGGAAATACATTCATATACATGTAAATGATACCATAACAGAGAGAACGTATATTTAAGAAAGATGACACCAACTGGTTGCAGACCAAGGATGTTCCACCCAACCGTAGACATTACTCTTCCAAATCCACAAGGACGATTCCAGAGTGTTACTTGTCTTCCAAAAATAGTCAACACCCAATCTCTCATAGGCTTCCTTTCTCTCACAATAATCCAAGTACCTATCTCTCTTCTACCCAGCTTGCACCACCCGAGAGAATGAACCTCCACCTTTCTCTTCCATGGAGTCCCTCAGGCAATCCTTCTCCTTAATTCGGGATCTAGTGCAACTGGTCCAGAATCTTGATGTTGGAACTCTAAGGACTCCCAGTTGTGAGAAACGCTGGACATAGGCCAATGCATCTCATACATGCAGGCCTCAAGTCATGACTGGATCACTCCAATGACCACTACAACCAACTATCCCGTGGCTAATTCTTCGGCAGTTTGGTTCCCTTTCCCAAGACAAGACGTGAATGATGGATGGATCAATGAATGGGTAAGTGGGTGCATGGAGGTGCATACATGAAAGTGTGTGAAGGATAGAATGGTGTGAATGAAAAAATGAAGGAGTAAACGAGACAACGACCAACCCCCCCATCGGACCAGAGGTGGGTTTAAGTAATTTTGGGGAGAATCAAGAACCTCCTGGAATTCCCCAAGAAGATCACGTAATTGATCCCCTCCCTTAGACAAAAGGGCAATTATAATAGGAATAATCACTTATCCCCTCAAGCACCCTCTCTTGTGGAATCATATCCCCCAATAACTCTAGTGCTTATTCATCTAGCAGCTAGTCGTGTATTTATTATTAATAACGATAAAAACATTACATGTCTTGGGCACACTAGCCTTTTAATAATTTTTTTGGGCACTCTGGCCTCTTAACATTGTAACAATACATTATTTAAAGTGTGGGTTCAAAACCTAGGGTGTTACATCCCCTCACCCTTATTTTGGCACTGTCCTCAGTGCATATACAAAATAGAGATCAAAATCTCAAATTTATTCAAAAAGCTGCGGGTACTCTGCCTGCATGGAATCTTCATGATCCTAGGTAGCATATTTAGGAATGTAGCAGGTCCACTAAACTTTTACCAGCTCTATAACTCGATTTCGGATCATTTTGACTTTTATGTCCAACACTCGCACTGGCTAAACCTGAAAATCTCCCTCTGTCTCTACATGAATCAAATGCCAATCGATAACATGGTTAGGATCATGTACATATTTCTTTATTAAAGAGACATGAAATACATTATGCACATTCATGGAAGCAGGCAATGCAAGAATGTATGCAACTAGCCCTATTCTGTCCAATATTTCAAATGGACCACAGAATCTGGCTACCATCTTTGTACAACTACCCAATTTCAAAGAAATTTTCTTGGGATTCACTTTCAAAAGTACATGCTCCCCTACTTTAAAATCTCTAGCTGTCATGTTCTTATCTACATAAAATTTTTGTCTATCCTAAGATGCCTTTAAATTCTTCTTGATCTTGACCACCTGGTCTTCCATGTCCTTGAGCAACTCCGGCCCAAGTACCACTCTATCTAATGGGTTGTCCCAACTTACTAGAGTATCTCATTTCCTACCGTACAAGGCTTCAAATGGGCTCATTCTCAATGAATCTTGATACCAATTATTATATGCAAACTCAACCAAGTGTAAGTAATCTTCCCACTTAGATGGCTTATCCATCACATACATTCTCAACATGTCTTCAATTATTCGATTGACTCTCTCTGTTTTCCCATATGTCTGGGGATGATATGTTGTGATAAAGTTTAGATTTGTGCCAAATCCTTTAAACGATCCCCTCCAGAATTTGGAGGTAAAATTTGTATCTTTGTCTAAGACAATTTTCCTAGGTATCCCATGCAACCTATCAATTTCCTTCATGAAAATTTCTGCAATATTAGCCACTGTATGCGTTGTATTCATAGGCACAAAGTGAGAAACCTTTGTTAATTTGTCAAACACCACCATGATTGAATAATGTTGTTTATTCATTCTGGGTAGTCTTGTGATGAAATCCATTGTGATCACTTCCCTTTTCTTCTCTGGAATTGGCAATGGTTGCAGCAAACCCGTTGGGTGCCTATGCTCAGCCTTTACCTTCTAACATTCCATACATAGAGCGATGTAATCAACAACATCCTTCTTCATTCACGGCCAAAAGAGATGGCTTCTTACTACTGTAACTATTTTTTGGTAACCGGGATGTCCAGCATAAGGAACATCATGAATATCCTTTAGTACCAAATTCCTCAGTTATCCAAAACTAGGAACATAGATTCTATTTTTATGCATGAGTAATTTGTCTTCCTTTATCTCATACTCTTTTATTTTATGTTGTACATCTCCTTGTTGTAATTTTTCCTTTACCTGTAGGTAATGTTGGTCTTTAACAAGACCATCTAAAATTTTGTTCTTCAAGTCTAATTGATGCATACTGACAACAGTAGCATGCATGATATGCACTCTTATACTAAGTGCATCGGCAAATTTATTCTCCTTTCCCTTGATATGATTGATATCGAATTCATGTTCACTTAAAAATTCAAGCCATATGGTTTTCCTGGAATTCAAGGTCGGGTGTTCAAAAATATACTTCAAGCCAATGTGGTCTATCCTTAATTCAAATTTCTTCCCCATGAGATAATGCCTCCACATCCTCAAGGCGTGAACGATGGAAAAAAGTTCCAAGTCATGTGTGGAATAGTTCCTCTCATGTTCCTTAAGCTTTATGGAATCATATCCAATGACATGTCCATTTTGCATGAGGATTCCCCCAAGTCCTTCCTTACATGCATCTGTACATACCACAAAACTTTCATTTGGGTCAGTAATGTTTAACACAGGTGCACTAGTAAGTAATTCCTTCAACAGATTAAAATTATTTTCACACTCGAGTGTCCATTCAAATTTAGTTCCCTTCTTTTGAAAAGAAGTGATGGGATGAGCAATCTTAGAGAACCCTAGTATGAACCTTCTATAGTAGCCAACTAATCCCATAAAATATATGACATATGACACATTTCTGGGTGTTGGCCATCCTCTAATGGTTTATATCTTCTCTTGATATACTGTTATGCTTTGTTCTGAAATAATGTGTCCAAAGTGATGGATCTTCTTTTGATAAAAAGAACACTTACTCAACTTGGCATACAATTGATGTTCTCTCAGTACTTGCAACACCAATATTAAGTGATGTTCATGATCCTCTTCAGACTTAGAATATATAAGTATGTCATCCAGGAATACTATGAAAAACTTATCCAAATAATTCCTGAATATGCCATTCATTAAGTACATGACAACTGGTGCATTGGTCATTCCAAAAGGCACCACTACAAATTCATAATGCCCATACCTAGACCTAAATGTTGTCTTATGAATGTCTTCTTCCTTGATTTTTACCTGATGGTATCCTGCCCTCAGGTCAATCTTTGAGAATATCTTTGCTCCTCTTAGCTGATCAAATAGGTCATCAATTCAGGGTAGAGGATACTTGTTCTTTATGGTGTACTTGTCCAGTTGTCGGAAGTCAATACACAGACTCAAGGTTCTATCCTTCTTTTTGACAAAAAGTATTGGTGCTACCCAAGGTGAAACACTTGGATGTATGTACCCTTTCTTCAACAATTCTTCCAACTGCATTTGTAATTATTTTAACTTTGGGGTGCTCATTTTGTAAGGTGTTTTTGACACCGAGGCAGCTCCTGGCACTAAATCAATTGAGAAATCTATCTCCCTTCTTGGTGGCAATCCGGGTATTTCTTGGAATACATTTTCAAATTCTTGTAGTACTGAGAAATATTCAAGGCTTGGCTCTTTTGTATTATATGGATCTTCCACATGAGATGCATACAATTGATATCCTTTCCTAAAACATATTTTTAATTGTAAGGCTGAAATCTCCCTTATAGAGATGGGTATTGGAATTCCTTTCACAATGCTCTATTTTCCATTTCCATCAAGAAATATATATGTCTTTTTATGACAATCTAGGACAACATGATGGTTTTCCAACCAATCCATTCCAATCACAATATCATAAGACCCCAATGGTATGATATTTAGATCAATATTGGTATTCACGCCATTAAGACTTATGGAACAACTTCTAACCATATCATGGATTGTTGTTTTTCTTCCAGTGGCTAACTAAACCAAAGTTTATTTTCCAAGTTTACTTTTCTCCAAATGTAATCTATCCACTACAATGAATTTCTCCTGAATCAATCAAAATAGCAACAGGTTGATTTATGATCTTACCTTCCACCTCAATCATATTGGACTGGTACTTTGCTTGTCCATCAACTAAAGATGCATAGATCATTCCCATATATTCGACTATTGTAGCCTCTTGGATGTTGTGCACAGTCTTCACTCTGTCCTTTCCATGTGGGCAATCCTTGTACATGTGATCTTCCTTGCATCGCCAACATTGGATTGGTGGTCTTCCCCTTTTTCCCAAGGAATATTATTTCTTGAAATCCCCCTTAGCATATTGATCTTGATGATTTCTATTAGTCTCATTTCTATTGAAGGGAGGTTTGAATCCTTTCCTCCTCTGATCAAACTTCACATTTTTCTTGTCCTTCCAATTTTTCTGCAGGTATTCTCTTCCACGACCTTGCTCATATAGGTATTTAGCCTTCCTGGTAGATTCACTCAAGGTATTGGGCTCATCATACTTGATATTTTCCTTATAAAAGGATGGAAGTCCACTTAGAAATCTCTTTATTTTCACTTTCTCATCACCAATGAATCTAGCATACTTTAACAATCCTAAGAAATTCTTCTCGTCCTCTTCCATAGTCATTCTTCCCAACTTGAGTTCAAATAACTCCTGCATTTTCTTGTCATAGAAATTCTCTGAGAGGTACTCCTTATGGAAGTACTTCTTGAACTGCTTCCAAGTGATCCTACTTTCATTAACATGTTCCACTTGCTTCAGTTGGTCCCACCACATTGCATATTTCCCATGTAAATGGTAGGTGGAAATCCTGGCTTCCAGGTTTGATGAATAGTTATGCAACTGAAAATATCTCCTGAGCCCATGCAACCATACTTCGACATCATCTTCCCTTTCTCTTTCACCATAGAAGGAAGGTGGATTGAGATTCCTCAGCTCTCCTTGAAAACTATCTATCTCTTATTTCCTTCTTTGGTGTCTGACAAGAGACACCTATGGACTGCTTACGGGATCTTTCGATGCATAAAAATATATTTCTGAGTAAGGAGGTGAGTGGTTTCCATGAGCTCTGCTAGCACTTATGGAATACCTAGTGCTTCCATGATCATTCCTTCTTTCATGGAACCTACCTTCTTCCTCTTGTATTGAGTTTGATCCCTTCTTCATTTGTCTCTACAACTGATTTAATCTCTACAACACTCGAGCATTTATCTGAATTTTCTCTCTCATCACTCTCTCATTGTCTACTTTGTAGCTCTGTACTTCCATCTTTAGGCTTCTTACCATTTCTAGTAGTGTTTCCTGCTCTCTTTTTCCCTTGCATCCATTGGACTTTGTCTCTGCATTACCAACTCTGGTATTCTGGCCTTCGGCCTCCTTATCATGACTGGAGGCTCCCTCGCTTTTATCCATTTCCTCAATACACATCGTGAGATGATGTGCTTAAGCCCCTTAATTATGCAAAATGTGAAAGCGACCATTTTGTTAGAATTATGCATATGATAAACAAAATTGCCAAACCATCCTACATGTCTCTTTCTTCTGTTTTTTTTGTTCATGGAGATCATATTCCCATTTTCTAAAAATAACAATGTCCTGTTATCCTTGGCCGACACAAAACTCATCCTACACAGGCGCTTCCTTCAAACCACCTTCCCAGGTGACCACGGCTAGCAACCATGGCTAAATCCTTCCTTAGCACTTTTCTGTCTCGAAGACAACCAATTCGGCCCTTATCCCTCCTTCCCTCAGCTCTTAATATGCATATGACCATGACCATGACCCTGCACTTAGCTGAAAAAGCGCTTGCCCAGAGCTTCAGGAATTCAAAATGTTTAGCCAGGACCGGATCAACAGCCCTCGTCCTCTTTCAAAATCAACAATTGATATCCACTTCGAGACTCCGCGCTTGGGGAGTCTCAACTTTCCTCACTTGTCTCCTCCTGGAACACTTTTACCCGAAGTTCATGATCTCTCGATGGGTGTCCTCCCATAGATCAGCGGTTGTGAATTTCTCTGTCTCTTCGGGATTTAGAATTTTCAAACCTTCCTCCTGCACTTTCTCATGGAGTGCTTTCACCCAAAGTTGACGATCCTTTGACGTGGGTCTTCTGGAATCAACGGTCGATATGTACTCTGACATTTGTGCCTTAGAGAGCTTTCAACCCAATGAAACCTATCACATCTTTCCCCACTAGAGTGCCCAGTCTCCGGAATGCATGATCTGTTGCCACATGGTGAAATATTGGAAGTAGACGCATGGCCCAATCAGGCGAGTGACGCATGTCACATTCTAACTGAATTTTCAATACTCCAAATGCTCAAAAGTTACTGACACATGGCACACATTCCATGTGTCCACGTCATCCCATGTGACGTCTGGAAGCCAAGTCACTTAGGAAATTTTGGGGTCCACATAAACTCCTGGTGACATCATCGTGCCCCATCACTTCAACTCTTCGGGCTTCGGGACTTCGGGAGTTTCCATGCTATCACACTTCCAATTCTCCCGAACTTCGCATTCCTGAACTAGCCAATCTATTTCCATGTGTCCTCCTAGATCGGGTGACTAAGATTCACTTCGGGTCTTCACTTGAATTCCATGGATCTGCACTGCATGTCCTCCTTAATCTGATGGCTATGATTTATTCGGGTCTCCAGACTTCGGAAATCTCAAATTTCAAAACTTATCTAGCCCCACTAGCTTTTACTCGAATCCATGGATCTAGTGACGTGTGGCTCTCGACAGATCAATGGCTGAGATCCTCTCGGATGATCAGACGGTCAAGATTTACTTCATCTCTTCGGGTCTCTGGGCTTCAGGAGTCTCAAATCCCAACTAAAAGCCTCTCGAATAGATTCCTCCAGAGTTACTAATCTACTGACACGTAACCTATTGGAAATTGACGGTCAGGATATACTTCGGATGATCTGACAGTCAATGTTTACTTCAAGTCTCTAGATCTCTGGGATTCGGGAGTTTCAACTGTCAACTTATCCTCGCTCGCTCTTTTCTGAAGTGATTTCACCCGGAGCACACGATCGATTGACACGTGTCCTCCTATGGATCGACAACCCCCACATACTTCAACTATTCAGAGTTTCGATGTTTGAGCCCTAACTTGTCACTTCACTGCATGCCTTTCAATTTGTGGGGACATGTATCAACGATTTAGAGTAACCCTCTTTTTTCCCCGCAATTCTCCTGATGTCGACACGTAGCCCCCTGGGGAAACCATGGTTTGGATAGTGGGACTTCCCTGGTAAATTATCTCCCATGCAACTCGGTTCCCCGAAATTCCTCATGTCCGTTGATCTCACTCTCCCATAGGATCCGAAGGTTGTGACCTTAACCCTTTCTTCCTTTTCATCAGACGACCCTTGTTTGCCTATCCTCCGATCCAACGATCCCAGATCTCTCCTAATCCTACAATGGCGATTTCTCCTGAATTCGAAGGGGATGGTCACAATCCTTCGAACCCCTTACATGGGTCTCTAACATTCTATATCCCGCGTAGATTCTTCAATGTCATTCCTCCTGATCTTTTCAAATCTACAGTTGGGATTCGATCTCGACCCCGAGACTCTGACCAACAGATCTAGCCCATACCGGCTCGGTGTTTCAACCAGAAGCTCTGATACCAAACTATAACATACCCATCCACCCACAAGCTGGGGCATGATACCTACAAGTCCATCCTTTGACTTCTTTCAGTTACAAATACCTTTAAAAATTTAAGGATGCATAAAATAAAAGAATTTAACAAGATGCACAACAAAATCCAGCAAGCATGCATAGTCTAAAGATTCAGTTAAATGATAATTAAATATACACAACGAAAATATATTCATATACATGNAGAAGGATGGTTTCTGAGTGTTACTTGGATTCCCAAACCAGTTAGCACCCAAGCTCTCATAGGCTTCCTAGCTCTCATAAAAATCCAGGTACCTAGCTCTCTTCTACCTAGCTTGCACCACCCGAGAGAATGGACCTCCACCTTTCTCTGCCACACAGTCCCTCAGGCAGTCCTTCTCCTTAGTTCGGGATCCAGCGCAAGTGGTCTAGAATCTCGATGCTGGAACTCTCAAGACTCACATATGTGAGCAATGTTGGACACATGCCAATGCATCTCAGACATGCGGGCCTCAAGTCATAGCTGGATCACTCCAGCGACCACTACAACCAACTATCCCATGGCTAATTCTTTGGCAGTTTGGTTCTCTTTCCCAAGCCAAGATGCGGATGATGGATGGATCAATGAATGGGTAAGTGGGTGCATGGAGGTGCATGCATGAAAGTGTGTGAGAGATAGAATGGTGAGAATAAAAGAATAAAGGAGAAAATGAGCCATCGACCAACCACCCCATCAGACTAGAGGCGGGTTTAAGTAATTTCAGGGAGAATCAAGAACCTCCTGGCCTTCCCCAAGAAGCTCATGTAATAGATCCCCTCCCTTAGAAAAAAGGGTAATTAAAATAGGAATAAACACTTAGCCCCTCAAGCGCCCTCTCTTGTGGAATCATAGGCCCCTATAACTCTAGTCCTTGTCCGTCTAGTAGCCATCCATGTATTTATTATTAATAACGATAAAAACATTACATGTCTTGGGTACACTGGCCTTTTAATAATTGTTTTGGGCACTCTGGACTCTCAACAATGTAACAATACATTATTTAAAATGCAGGTTCAAAACCTAGGGTGTTACATTGTTAATTATTCATTTTTCACATCATTCATTCTATTCTCTCTCAACTCATTATTTCACCCACTCATATTTCCTCATTTGTGTTTTGGCTTGGGAAAGGAATTTTTTTTTTTGGAGAGGAGCCATGGTTTTTTTTTGCTGTAAAGACTGGTAGTGTATTCCAACCATGAATTAATGCCTACATGTTTGAGATGTTTTGGCTTGTGTTTAGTTTTTCTCATAGTTGCAAATCCTAAGAGTCCCAGCATGGAGATTCTTGACCAGATGCACTGGAGCCCTGGAAGGAGATGGACAACCTGAGGGACTATGTGGCAGAGAAGGTGTCCATTCTCTTAGGTTTTGCAGGCTGGGTAGAAGAGAACTGGTGTACATTGTATTGTTGTGGGTGCTGAAAATCCTATGAGAGCTTGAGGGGTGACTGGTTTGGGAAGCTGAGTGACACTATGGAACCATCCTTGTGGATTCATATCCCTGGCTTGGGGGTGACATTGCTATTGAGACTTGGAATAACAATGTCTATGGTTGGGTGTAACGTCCTTGGTCTGCAACCAGTTGGTGATTCGTTTCATGAAAGATAAGTGCTCTCTGTCATGGTTTTATTTACTTGTGTATTTATTCCACTGTGTATTTATTTATCTATGAAATTTGTATCTATAATATGCATTCTTGCTGGTTATTGTTGCACATGACATATGTCTCATTTATTTATGCTGTAGCATGAATCTTTAACTCTGCATGTGAATATTTCATGCCTCTTCATTAATTGGAAATTTATCTGAATTCGAGATAATTTCATAGGTGCGTTTTTTGGTAGCATGCCTAGCCTATGGGTGGCTAGGTATGTAGTCATTGCAGTAGCGTAGCCTGACCTAGGGGTGGTTGGGTATGTTATAAGGGATGGAAGGACACATTGGTATTGGAAAAACATATGAATAGCTGAATCACTTTTACTTCTAGCCAAATATGAGAGAATATGTGCAGAAGTATGTGAGAAAATGCAGGGTGTGCTAGTATGCAAAAGGGAGGAGTCAAAACACTGGTCTTTACACTCCTTTACCAATTCCCAATAGACCATGGGACTCTACAAGTATGGACTTTGTTTTTGGTTTTCCAAAAACACAGAGAGGTAATGATTCCATCTTAGTAGTTTTTGTTAGGTTTACAAAAATTGCACATTTTATTCCTTGTTACAAGACTAGTGATGCTACACATGTGGCTAACTTATTTTTTAATGAAGTTGTGAGATTACATGGTTTTCCTAAGAGTATAATTTCATAAAGGGATACCATGTTTACAAGGAACTTTTGGAGGACCTTGTGGAATAAAATTGGAAGAAAAATAAACTTTATTTGAACTTATCACCCAGCCTCATGGGAAGACATAAGTAGTGAACATAAATCTAGGGAACATATTGAGGAGCTTAGTAGGTGTAAATACTAGAGAGTGGGATCATGTGTTGGCTCAAGTTGAATTTACCTACAATGATTCTCTAAACAAGAGTATTGGAATGAGTCCATTTCATATTTTACATGGCATGCACCCTAGGGGAGCTAGTGAGCTAAGGGATCTAGGTAAGCTTGAAAAAAGAAGTGCATATGGAGAGGACTTTGCAACTGCAATCAATGAACTACATCAACAGGTTAAGAAAAATTTATAGGAAAACAAATATAAATACAAGATGAAGGCAGCTATGAAAAGAAGAGGGGTGAACTATGAAGTTGGTGACATGGTTTTGGCTCACCTAAGGAAGGAAAGATTCCCCAGAGGAGAGTAAAAAAATAAAGTTGAATAAAATAGGTCCATGCAGATTTGTTAGAAGGTTTTCAACAAATTATTATGAACTAGAACTACCTATAGGAATTGGTATCTCACCTATTTTTAATGTATCATATTTATATCCTTACTGAGTTGATGAGAGGGATCAATCTACAATAGATGTGTATAGTGAAGAACTCAATGAAGCATAGTGGATGAAGTAAATTCCAGTGACNCTACCTATAGGAATTGGTATCTCACCTATTTTTAATGTATCATATTTATATCCTTACTGAGTTGATGAGAGGGATCAATCTACAATAGATGTGTATAGTGAAGAACTCAATGAAGCATAGTGGATGAAGTAAATTCCAGTGACCAAAACCTTACATGTTGAGAAGATTTTGGATATAAAGGTTGTAAGCAAAACTTGGAGGAAAAAGTATTTGGAATATTTGGTGAAATGGAAGAATCATCCAATAGAGGATTCTACTTGGATGAATGTTGCATATCTACAAAAAACAGGTGATTCAGTAGAATATATTATGAGAAAGAGCTCATAAATTTTCATCCCTTTGATTTTTAATGCAGACGCATAAGGAAAGCATGGCAATGTGATGATATGGTCACATGACATGTGGAAATTTTGAGCTGTCAAAAAGATTGAGCTTAGATATATTGTGAAAGGAGTGGGTTTTTGAATCTTAGGAGCATATAGAGTTCTTTTAAATGTTGTTTTTGAATGATTAGATAAGTGTTTTTATTGTTGATATAACCTAGGAGTATATTAGATGAGTTGAATCTCTGCTGAAGGAGATCATTCTCATGAAGTTGTTTCATGTTGAGTAAATCTAGGAAAGATGCTAAGTTTTAGGTTCTTGATTTCTTCATTCGAGGAAGGGGAGGAATTCTCTGTTTTATGTAATCATTGAATTTCTCATTGTAATGGTTAGACTGTATGTGAAGTGAATGGACATAGGAAGATTTTAATTGGTGCATGAATTGCAGGTTCTGAGTTCTCTTTTGCATTTTCCAATCTATTTGTTTGGAATTGCTTTATGTGTGAATGAAAGATTGTTAAATTAACCTGGAGGTTATTTTTGAGCAAAAGAGTGGTAACTATGTGAAATATGTCTATTTCCTGCAAATATAAATCGTAAATATGTTAGTTGTATTGTGAATTCGAAATGGAATTATAGAGTATTTATTTATATGAAATATTGGTTGGAAGTTTATCTAAGTGTGATAAACTCCATTGGAAAGGTGAAGAAAGATCCTTGGCGCTCTTGTATTTTTTTCTTGTCTTGTTTAAATTCTTTATAGAACAAAGTAGGGCCATTGGCCTTTGGTGAGTGATTCCCTTCATCCAAAGAAAGGTGTGGCACTCCATAAAACACTTGAAGTAATTGTAAAGTGTTGCTTACTGATTTAAACGATAAATTGAGGGGTTTTATTGGTCCATAGAAAAAGAAAAAAATACTTAGAGAGAGTGATTCTAGTATTCAAACTATTGGAGATTTGCACTCTTGGAGATAACTGAAGACTAAAGAAATCCATTTGGTATAATCTTATGTCTGGTTGCAGAGGATTTACTATTTGTAAAGGAGAATACAACCAATGTTTGTTATCTTAAAGCGTTGGTAGTTGATGCAGAATGCATTTTTATTAAAAACCTTTAAATAGGGAATTTCACTACGGTTTCCTTGTGAACTTCCATTGATATAACTATGGGAATTTGAAACTACAAAATTTTTATAACCGTGGAAAGAAATCAACTAAGTGTTGAAGTAAGGCTAACCAGTGACTCATTGAAGGTCTGGCAGTGACTCTCCTCAGGCCTGCACTAAAAATCCCTGAACCTTTGAGGATCCATTTCCTCATGATTAGGGGAGCTAGATTAGGCTAAATTCCCTTCTGTTTTTTTGTTGATTCTACATAAATATTTCTTGTAATTGTTGTGGAGATAGAAGATGGAACTAGTTAAGTTGTTGAGGGGATTGCATGAAAGATTTTGGGCCTTGTTGTACTAAAATTGGTAAAACTTGATTAATACCCTACAAGGAACCATGCAATATTTAGAAAATACTTGATCAATATCCTGAATACCATCTCATTCAGTGATGAGAAATCTTAGCAAGGTTTTTCTAATATTTTGTTATATATTGCTAGTCTATGTCTGATTTTTGAGATTCACTTTTTATACTTCCTTCTAAATACTAATACCGGTAAACTGATAACTCTAAAAACTGCTACTTGTATATTTCTTTGTTTGAATGTCAATTAACTTTATGCTGGTCATGACTATAATCAAATACATAGATCATGCTTGTAACTATTTGCATATACATAAATAAAATTCCATAATATTACTTACAACAAAAGTGAAACTTCCAAATGCAATCAATAAAGATTTGAAAGTGATATTCCACCTCTTCTATAGTTTCCATGCCCATTCCAAGTTCAATCTATAAGTTCTATATATATTCTTCTTATTCCTACACTATGACACACTTTTAAGAAAGTCTAACTACAAAAATGGATTAGAAACATTTGAATGTCTATAGTTTTTATGTTCATTCCATGTTCAATCTGTAAGTTCTATATATATTCTTCTCATTCCTTACTATGACACACTTTTAACAAATTCCAACTGCAAAAATTGATTCGAAACATTTAAATGTCAATTTCAACTAATGAAAGTTAAAATAATACAAATATCTAATGGCCAACCTTTGATTTATAAGAAAACAACCCCTTCATTCATGTCTATAAAAAAAAAATACAAGTATCGTATTTGGATAGAAAAATCCAAAAAATAAAATTTAAAAGAAAAAGTTGTCTCGCAAATTATTCATTAAACCCAAAGTACTTTACACAGTTCTTTCACTTACCTAGAAGTTTCACATCACATTGCTATGTTATGTAGACAAATTAGATCGTTTCAAGGGAATAATACGAATGGTTGGAAATTTTAGGGAGTTTATAGGTTTGAAAAATTCCTTCTTTCAATGTCAAACGACTAGGACCTAACTACCACATGGTGAGTTTATAATTTTTTTTTTAAACGATTTAGTATTCTCTCCACATATTGATTTCAAGTAGTGACTATAAGTGGGGAGTATCCACAACAAAGTATCATTTGGTTAAGGGGAAATGAGTGGGGTGTATCTATTCCATGAAAAAGTATCATTAAGGTATGTATTCCATGATAGAATATAATTTGTTTAAGCATACATGAGTGGGGTGTATCTATTCCACCACAATCATGGATGAATTTCACCTTTATTTAGGTGCATGAGTCCACCCAAGATGGCCCACAAGTGGCCAACGTGCAACTTCAAAGAATTGAACCTTGTTGGGAAAAATAACAGTGCCCCATTTTTACAAAGAAAACCTTGTTGAAAATAAAGTAATTTACACTTATTTTATTGTTTATATTATTTTTATTTGACTTTGGTGTTAAATTGAGGGTGATCAATGAGTCAAGAGAGTGTGTGAAAGTGTGAGAAAGTAATACAAAAAACCATGTATTTACCTTGCTAACACAACCACATTAAATTTGGTTGGTTTAGGTGGACATGCATTAATGGAGTGAAGAGAGATGAAGAAGAGAGAGTTGCGGAGAATAAGAATAAGGTATTCATTAATGGAACATCAACATTAATCCAAATGAATGTATTTACTATAGGAGCTAATGAATCACTCTTAGTCTAGGTGTTTGATCTGTGTAAGAAGCAATCACAACCCTTTTGTTTGGTAATGTGATTAAAAGATTCATTACATCATGTCAAACCATAAAGTAATTATACTACAACAACAAAACAAAACAATGAAAAAAGGAAAGAATAGAAGTTGAAGTGGCTATATACTTGCATTGTGGGCATAGACTATACAGTCCATGTTCTGTCCTTATTCTTCTTTTGCAGCAATATCTCCTAACAATTCCATATCTGTGGGATGAACTAACACTATTACAAAATGAATAATTTGTTACTAAAAAACAACTAAAAATTGGATATATATGAATATTTTTAAGTCGACGACTATTATCAACAAATTAATAGTCTCTTTTCACTTGACTTCAGTCGTATTTCACTTAGTTGTTAATTGGTTGAATTGATTCATCATCTTTTAATATATTTACTCATTTATTTGGTCATTAATTACCACCATTTTCTAGTGCATTTACTCATTTATATGGTCATTGATTGTCACCATTTTGTAGTACATTTACTCGTTTGGTTGGTCATTTATTGCCACCATTTGTATTACATTTACTCATTTATTTGGTCATTAATTGTGTCGATTTTATAATACACTTACTAGTTTAATTAGTCATTAATTGTTGTCATCTTGTACCATATTGATAAGTTTATTTAGTCGTTTTTTTATCATTTTTAATCATATAATTAGTCGCATTATGAATCACTATTCAAATAATATAATCCTAGTCCCTTATAATGTGACTACAAGAATAGTAGCATCTCTAGTTATATTTATTCCTAATTTAGTAGTTTTATATTCATATTATTTTCTTTATTAATTATTACTCAATATAAATTAATATGACGTGAATAATTTAAAAAACATTCATACAATATTCATGTTGATATAATATAAATGAAACAAATTACACATAAAATTATATACATAAACAATAAATAAAGATTTTATATATAGAATTGAACTAGTGGAAAGAAATTAAATTTATATAATTTTTATAAACTTGCATCATTAATTAACAATGCTATAAATAAGATCTAGTACACATATATTTGAACCACACACACACACACACACACACATATATATATATATTAAAAATCAAGCATTATCAAATTACATTTGAGTTTCTAGATGAATATCCACTAATACATGATGATCATTGATCATCTAGTCCATGAAAAAAAAATCCCCATTATATTCTCAAGTGTAACATTAGAACATTATGGACTATATGTTATTTTGAACCAAAAAACTAATGATAAAAATAACTATATACTCAATAACCTCATTTACACAAAATTTGTCCAACAATTCTTAAAACAAAGAACTACTATACAAAAGAATCTTCATCTGTGATAGGAAGAAGCTCACCAAAGGTAGTCTCTAAAGCCTTGAAGCTTTAACTCAATGAAAATAGATTCTCAACCACACCATCTTGGAGAAAAGAGGAAGATATATCTTTTGTCATGATCTCTTTTTCTTGGGGTTGAGATTATGTTTCATCTGTTGCATACATTGAGAAGTGAATCCCTTCAGAAGGTACAAGTTCATTTCTTATTGTTAATAAAAAAATATTAAGTTACCCGATCTATTGCACCAGGAAGCATTAGATGTTGGACACTTCCTAGCATCAGAAAAAGGACATTTCATGTTAGCTGAAGAAAATGTAAGAGCCTTATAAAGAATATGGTTAATTGTTCAATTGTTCTGGTCAACAACGGAAAGCTAAAAATGAAGATAATTTATAATTGATTTCTTATGTATTCTTTATAGAAATTGTACAACAATGACTTGTGTTGATCCACTAAAAAACACTCCTCTTGTATCATCGTGTGGGTGTGTGCTTCCTAAGCAAATTGGAATTTTTCTTGGGGTGGCACCTTATTCTTTTTTCCCATTAGTTTCTAGGCTTTCTACTAAGATAGAAACAAGAACATATCTGAAGAAAAGTCAAGTTCATATTATGGGAGAAAATGTAGACAATGAATATTGAGAGAAGACATATGTGAATGTCAATTTAGTGCCACTTGAAGAAAAAAATTATACTACTACTGACTTATTGACATATGAAAGATTTTGGAAAAATAAAGGTTATCAAACTCAAGCTACTAAGACAAATATTTAATCATTTTAGACTATAAGCATGAACCAAGACCAATGTAATTCTACATTGGACAAACCTCGTCAATATATTCAAAAGTTTCTTCCCCAATCGATAGTGTATTTCCAAGACGAAGGAAAGTGGTCAAATCCCACAGGTATTTTCCCTCCTCAACAATGTCCTTGTGAGCATATACTCCATCACAGACTTTCAAAGTTAGTTTTAAATAATATGGTCCTTGTTTTCTTGGGTGGATCACACTTTCTCATCCATCCTTGTCTAAAAGGATTTTTTTTTTTGTGAATAAAAGTGGATCCTTATATTAATTCCAGCTGAGAGATTAGAAAAAGACCTACATCCTGTCTACTTACAAAGATTCATGTAGCCTATCTTCTTACAAAAATGCTTGCAGCCTATCTGCTTATAAAAATGCCTACATCCTATCTACTAACAAAGATGCCTGCATCCTATCTTCTTTCAAAAATGCCTGCAAACTATCGACTTACAAAATTGCCTAAGATAAATGGGTCTGGATCAGTGGTTTAGATATCCTTGAGCATCAATGGTTCAAATCGGCTCTCGCACTTCACGATTTTGCATATCGCGACTTTGCAACGTGGGCTGACAAATTCCTCCATGCTTCGAACTCCCGATTGTCGAGTTCCCAAAATTTTCTCACGCCCACTCAATGTGACCAAATCGATGGTTTAGGTATCCTCTAGCACCAACGGTCCAGATACGCTCTCGCATTTCACGATTTCGCATTTCGCGACTTGGGGAGACAACTCTCTCCATGCTCCAAACTCCCGAAACCCGAATTCCTAAAATTTTCTCGTGTCAGATCAATGGGTCCATATCTACGGTTAAGATCTCCTCTAGCACTAATAGTCCAGATCCTCTCTTGCATTTCACGATTTTGCGTTTCTTGACTTCATGACTTGGGCATACTGCTCCCTCCATGCTCCGAACTCTCTAAACCCGAGTTCCCGAAAATTAGTTGTGGTCGATCAATGGGACCTGGTCAATGGTTGAGATCACCTTGAGCATTAAAGGTCCATATCCTATCTCTTTTTTCTACTTCAGGAATTTGGGAAACAACAACCTCCGTGCTCCTGACTCCCAATTGCCAAGGTCCCTAAATCAACTGCCAATTGATGTTCTTCTGCGCTCGCTCCTGAGCTTCTGATCATTACTGACTTGGAAGAGATTCTATGTAGAAAAAGGTGGCACCCCGTCCAGATTAGGGCCATCCAGCTGAGCAAGCTCCTCACATTGGAGCCATAGGGGTGAGCTTTGGGATTGCCTAGAGTCATGGAGAATGATCTGCTACATAGAGTTAACCCCTGCATTGGCCAGTCTGTCCACAACTTTGTTTGTAGTTCGATAAATGTGTGAAGGGGTTAGAGTTAGAGAGGGTCTGAGAAGATCCTGGAAGCTATAAAGAGGGCCAAGGAGGCGCCAGCTGGGTGTGATTTTCCCTAGATCTCTTCCATTCAGGATTTTTGTTGCCAAGTCTATTATGATTTTGGAGTCTCCTTCAATGATCATACAGGTGGGGTTTTGATCTAGTGCCATTTGCACTCCTTTGATAAGACCCCAAAGATCTATGGAATTGCTGGTATTGCATCCGAGATTTTATGTGATGAGGATTTTAATTTGACCTAAGTTTTTCCTCATGATCGCGCCATAGCCCGAGTGTCCTGGATTGCCTTTTGATGTGCCATCAAAGTTGAACTTATGGAAGCCTTGCGGGGGCAGGATCAACTTAGAGGGACTAAGGGATTTTGAAGAAAGGGGGGGTTGCTGAGGAGGGGTGGAGTGTGAAAATGGGAAGCCCCAAAATTTGAGGAGTGAGAGTTCACCTGGGTCAGTTGGGAAGTCTTCCTTGGTCCATGATTGTAGCTAAAGAGTTTTTTGGAGATGTAGGGGGATTGTGTTCCAGAGGAGGTTGGGAGTGAAATATTCTTCTGTTTGTCTCTTTCCATAGTTACCAAACTATGAAGCTTGGTAAGAGTTGCCAGGTTCTGTTCAGGATAGGAATTTTGAAGGAGTCAGAGCCCCAATCCCTGATGGTGCTTGTAATGTTTTTTTTAACTCGTTTGGTTCTTCTAATGAACTAAGTGGCCTCGTTACAAATTTTATCACTCAGTGGACAGTTATTTAATAGGTGCTCCATGGTTTCTGCTTGGAGATGGAAAAGATGGTAGATCGAGGGGCCGATGAACCCTCGTTTTTGAAGATTGTCCTAGGTGAAGATCTTGTTCTCAAGTAGAAGCCAGAGGAAAGTAGAGATTTTGGGCCAGAATTTTGATTTCCATATTATTTTCCAGATGTTATCTTTCTGAAGGTTATGGAATTTATCCTCAAGGGTGCATACCCCCTTGAAAGTGAAGCTTCTATGAGGTGTGTATCCCCATCTAAGAATGTCTTGGTCTGTGCTTTTCCAGATTCGCCTTTGGGTTGTAGCTTGTTTCCAGTGCTGCAGGTCACAGTCCATTTCCACTTGGATTTCTTGATGAGTACATTGCCATCTTCACCAGGGAGAGTTGTTGGGGGTGTCTGTCCACAAATTTGCCACTTTGAGAGTGGCTAGATCTTGAGTGTGATTTTCGTAGGATTGTAGATTTTATTACAGTTGTAGGGGTGGAATTTGCTGCCAGGAATCCATCCAGAATAGGGCATTCTAGCCATTCCAAACTTCCCAGAAGGCATGTTCCTGTATGAGTGGCCGATTTTTTGAGGCCGCATTCCAGATGTTCGAGCCTTGGATTTTATCCTGCATTCTTATGAGTTGATTTTGATGCATGTTTGGGGCATATTTTTATTTCCATAGTTTTTCCCATATATCTGCTAGTGTTTTGAGCCATCTCCACCAAATTATTTCTCCCATGGTGCTATTTAATTTTCTAGGGTCCCGAAGGCCCAGAACACCTGAAGATTTGGGCTTGCATACCTTGTCCCAATTGACAAGGGCCCATTTTTTGTTCGGGTTGTGTCCATTCCAAAGAAAGTTTCTTTGCATATTCCTTATTTTCTTTATGACAGATTGTGGGGAAATAAGGGATGAGAAGAGGTAAGCTGGGATGGCTTGGAGGACTGAATTTAAGAGAACCAATATGGCTGGGAGGTTGAGGAAGAAAAAGGTCCAGTTTCTAAGACAGTTGGTGATGAAGAGTAGGAGGGAATCCCAGGAGATGTTTCTGGCTACTGAGTCAGAGAGAGGGAGTCCCTGGTATCGAGAGGGCAGAGTGCAAACATGGGTATTCAGAATTTGAGAAAGGTGTTGTTGGATTTCTATAGGAGTATTACAAAATAAGAGTTGCGATTTGGCCAGATTAAATGTGGTGTCAGAGGGTTCGCTAATGTCAGAGAGGATGGAACTTAGTTTAATTGCTTCTTACATGGTGGCGGTGTTCATTAGTAGTGTGTAATCAATAAACTGAATATGGGAGGCTTCTGGTTGTAACCCATGAAGAGGGAGGCCTTGGAGGGATCCATTTTGAATTGAGGCCTTGATATAGCGTCCTATACCTTCAACCATTATGAAAAAAAGGAAAAGGGAGGGAGGGTCGCCTTACCTTATTCCTCTTGAGGGGGAGAAGGGTTGTGAGGGGACATCATTGACGAGGATCGAGAAAAAGGTTGAGGAAATGAGGTTCATTATCCAAGAGATACAATCCTTGTTGAAACAAAAAGCCAATATGAGAGCTTTCATGTATTGCCAACTTAATTTGTCAAAATCTTTTGAAAGGTCAATTTTTAGAAGCATACCTGGAGTGCGAGTGATTTTGAGCAAGTGAATGATTTCATGGACAAGTATGATGTTGTCCATGATTTTCCTTCCTTCAACATATCCTAATTACTCCTTGGAGATGATGAAGGGGAGAATTGGTTTAAGTCTTAGAGCTATGACCTTTGAAATGATTTTGTAGATCACATTGCAAAGAGATATGGGTGTGAAGTTCTTCAGATTAGTGACCTTTTCTTCTTTGGGAATTAGAGTGAGGAAAGTGGTATTTATTACTGGAAGAAATTTTCCTAAGTTGTGAGATTCCTCCACCAACTGCCACACTTCCTCCCTTAGCATAGGCCAACAGGAGTGGAAGAAGTCTATTGTGAAACCATCTGGACCTGGAGCCTTGCCTATGGGTAACTTATGAATAACCCGATCTACTTCTTCTTGCATTATTGGTGTCATGAGAGCCTCATTCTATTATTGGGTGATTGTAGTAGGGATATTTTGGGTCACCCGCTCTATTGCTGAGGTACGGTCCATATTGGGTTATGAGAGGAGATATTTGTAGAAATATGCCATCTCGTACATTATTTCCTGATGAGTTAACAGGGTGTTGCGTTGCGAGTCATCCAACTTTCTGATGCAATTGATGAAGTGTCTGTGGATCATGGAATGGTGGAAGAATTTGGTGTTTTTCTCTCCCTCATTGAGCCATTGAACCCATGATTTCTGTCTCCATGGGATTTCTTCCTCTCGTGTCTTTCTTCTAGTTGTCTTTTGAGTTCATTCTCCTCTTGCTACTAAGTGATTGTATATCCTGCATGAATGATTTGTCCCTGAAGGTTCTCTAGTTTTTGTTCCAACATTTTCCTCTCCTGGAAAATGTCCCCAAAGACTTATTTGTTCCATTTTTGCACCTATTGTTTGAAATATTTAAGTTTTTGTTGGAAGCAATACATTTTTGTACCTTTCTGTGTTTTCATAGTGCTCCATCAGTGACGGGCTAGCTCCTGGAAATCTGGATGGGAGAGGCAAAATTTCTTAAATATGAAGGGTTTAAGCCTTTGGGTAGCAACATTGTCAACCCAGAGCTGAATTGACCAGTGGTCCGAGCCTGCCTTCGGGAGGATGTTGGAATCTACTAAGGAACCTTCTAGAAGGAGATTTTTTGAGATGAGGAAGCGATCAAGCCTGCATGCTATTTGTTGGTGACCTGATCTTTTGTTGGTCCAGGTGTAGGTGTCATTGCCATTCTCAATATCTACCAATGTGAGGTTTTCTATGAGTTCTTAGAATTTTGCGTTGTCCTTCTCCAGGCCCTTTTCCCCCCCTCATTTCTCCTCTAGCGTGAGAATCATGTTGAAGTCGCCCCATATTATCCATCACTTTCCTTCTGCTAAGGAACCTAGTCAAGCCAGGTTTTGAAGAAAGAGGTCTTTGTCCTGGCTATTTTGCGGTCCATAGGAATTTATGATCATTCCCTCCTTGTCTAAACCAATGGCTCTATAGTGTGTTGTGATGGTGCATGGGGTGGAGAATCCTTGATCGAGGATGACTGTAGTAGGATTCCATAGGATGGCTAGGCCTCCTGAAGCCCCTTTTGAGTCTGTTTGATAGGATTCACAGTTGTGCCCTCATATTTTGATGATATCTTATGTAGTTTTCCTTGCACATTTTGTCTCTTATATTAGGAATATATCAGGGTCTTCCATTTTGATGCAGTTTCGAAGAATCCTTTGTTTGGATCTTCCATTTAGGCCTCTGATATTCCAGATCAGGACCTTGATAGTTAACAATTTGGTGGGTGGGAAAAGGACCTCTCTGAGAGCCTGTGAATATGTCCCAAGTTGATCATATAATTTCCCACCTCCTTTATTAGTTGATGAGTCGATTTTATTCCCCTTCCCTTGTTTTCTTTTGGGTGTTTTCTTGGATCTTGGTTTGGGTCTGTGCTGATCCCCAACCTAGATGTAGCCCATGCTGATGAGTCCAAAAATACTTTGCGAACTTTCCTGAGTTGGTCCTTTGGTAAGGTTTGGAGATCCTTGGTGTGTGCTTCCTCTAACTTGTCTAGGTCGATTTCTATTAGGTCTTTCTCATCCATTTCCATGGTTGTGTCTTCCTCTCTTTCTAGTTCTTTCCCTGAGACTGGGTGAGTCTATGGATCTTCTTGGTTTGTTGGGGTTTGATACTATTGTGATGGTTGATCTTCCTTGTGCTTGCTGGGATCTTTCCTTGCGATCTTGTGGGAGTTTTCCACCTCTTCTACTTCTGGGAGGTGGTTAAGGGTTTCAAATGAATTATTATTTGGGTTATTTTTTCCATTGTTGGTTGTGGGATTCTTCTGCGCTTGTCTTCTCTGATTTTTAACTTGGGTAAATCCTTCCTTTGGTTTCACTTTAGCTTCCCTCTTGGGGGGGGGGGCATTGAGAGGGAAATCTCTAAAAAGGTGTCCATATTCATGGCATTTCCGACATCTAAAAGGGATGTGTTCATAGTCTATGGTTTGGGACCATTCCTCGTCTTAGTATAATAATGTAACTGTGCCTGGAAGAGCTTTGGAGATGTTCATATAGACACATATCCTTGCATCATAGGTGTATTTTCTCTATTTGGTAGCTTCAGAATATTTGACATATTTACCCATGGTATTGCCTATGCCCAGTAAGATTTCCTCTAACTAGAACTCTTGGGGTAGGGAATAGAGGCGAATCCATACCGATGCGTATGAAAAGTTTTCCTTTTCTTGGCAGAAGCAATCTATCCAAAAGCATAGGTAGATGCTGACCGAGTTGTAGAAATATGGTCCCCCTTCAAAGATATTGTACTTGTCCTCCAAGTTGTATAATATTACTGTAAAGAAACCTTTGGAGCTCAACCGAAGCTCATAGTCTCCCTTGGGGTTCCACCATGCCTTGATCCAGCGATCTAGGTTCCTTTCTGAGGGCCAAAGACTTAGGAATTTTCCTATGAGGACATGGTCTCACATGAACTGTGTATGCTCCCCTATCCTGGTGGTTTTGATGACGTACCTGGGTGCAACCGGGGCTTGAGGGATACATTTGTCGGGTATCCATGCCCAAGCTTCTTTTGGATGCGAGGAATCAACATTCATGTTCGATTCTTTGCTTATATCAATATATTCCTACATATATTGATCTCGTAAGTGAAATGGAATCTCAAAGGATGGTCGACATGCTCGCGAGTTCTCCAGATCGTTGGAGGCGACGTTACGGTAGGAGGGGGATTTCGCCTCCCCTTCTGCTCCCATTCTTCCGAGGAGGTCAGAACTATAGGGCTGAGGAAATAAACGCATACCAAGGGAGTCAGAGAAGGTCTGGACAGGCGGGAATTGGGAGCATGAAAAATCCCTAAAAGTTGTAGAGCCTCTTTTCCATCTATGCATGTTAAGTTATCAACAACACATTAAATAATAATTTAGAAAGAATCAAAAAATAACAAGAAAAGTTTCAATCTTATATACATTATTGATTCACCCCCTGCTCTCAGTTATATTTCCAACAATTGGTATCAGAGTCAGTGCCTTTGATCAAAGGTAGATGCTTAAGCTTGAACATGACTAGTCATGATGGAAGTTCAACTAATAGACTCCCTCTATTTGATGGAACAAACTTTGCCTCTTGTCTAAAAGGACTTGCAAGATGAGACCAAACATATTTTACTAGATGTTATTGGTTAAATAATTAGAGTGAAAATTAATTGTAAAAATATGTTATTTCACCAAAATGAGTTTGATGACACATTTTTCTAGTTCTACAATTGAGAACATTCCATCAATAAAATGAAACGTATGTAATATAGAAAAAATCACTCATACAATTAGATTTCTATTCTCTTCCTTGGAAGCCATCATTCAAAATTATCTCATCCTTAAACTTAAGTAAGAGTCCCATATTATGTGACCAACAATACAATCAAGGGTTTCCAAGCAATAATTCACAACATTCCCCTCCCTATCATGTTTGGCCTCAAATAAAAAAATAAGAAAGAGTGGAAAACATATTTTCATGAGATTACCGTACATAATATTCCATATACACTAGCAATGTCAATATATCACAACAAGGAATGGTTAGAAAAGGATAGATCAAATACTAACAACATACCAATCCGATGCCAGGTATAGATATAAACATATATAGACTTAAAAATTATATTTTACCTCATACATAATTCCAACATCCAAGATATTTCTAAACCATGTCATTTCTCTTGATATCCTATTCTTCTACATAAGTAAACAAACTCTACTCAACATCTAGACTGCTTTTAGCACAAAGAAGAAAATGGGAAGAACAAGAAATGAAAGGCATGCTATCAAACTTGAATGTGAAGAATGTCGTTGAAGAAGTCCACTTCTACATATGTGCTGGAAAGAGGCTTGCATTCATTCAAAGTTGCAATATCGAAAAGGCTAACTGATATTGAACGTAGTAAAGACACCCATTCCTATAGATACATTTGACAATGTTAAATGTAATGCTTACTTCTAATATTTAAGATGCCATCATACACATTTGCAAAAAGTAATAATAAAATACCCTTTATGTGGAGGTTTATGAATCTACACATCTGTAAGAAAAAAATTATAAATAGCATACTTAACAGAGAAATTAGACCAATTTCGACATCTATTAAATGAGTCAAAGCCAATTCATTACTCACCTTAGTTTATGAGTCACTTTAAAAATATGACATAATAGTACCCTTAATGAATGGAACACCTTTATTCTTGTAGTAATCCTCATAGAAGGTTTCTATCTCGGGTGTAAATAATTGTCACACTAAAATCCATACCCAGGATAAGATCTGATGGTTATCAAATGAAAATCAATTGTAACAATTTTATAGTACCTCCAAAATTTTACAACATGATGACAATATTGTGTGAAAATGGTGAACTAATAGACTAATTAAGGGATACCATAAATAATCATCATAAATTCCCTAAAGGCATATGCAATCACGAACACATGGCATTTTTCAATGGAAATGGAAAGCAAAATTGCATTAAGAAAAACTCTACATTGCAAGAAAATGAATTGCCTAACTGACTTGCATCCATGTTCGAATAGTTTGGAAAAAAAATCTTTTTGTTTTTAACAAGAAAGGATAGACTGTGACTCTCTTCTAGATGATTTTTTATTATTTTCCTCATTTTAAACCTTTTTTGACTATGTTGGATT
>SNQJ01S0087880.1:0-12119 GCA_010110895.2 Picea sitchensis | reverse complement strand
GCCAAGTTCTTTTTAAATTGATGTTGATAGGGTAGTGAATGAGTTTGGCTAAACAGTTTAAACTTAGCCAAATTGTCTAGGTTAGATTAGTGAATAAATCTGGCCAGACTGTCTAATCCTGGTCAGAGAGCCCCGGGGTAGAGTAATTTCTTAACCCAACAGTCTAATATGGGTTAACTATCATAGGAAACTAGGTTAGAACATAGGTTAGTTGCATTGTTGCTTCATTTCAATAAAATCCAACTTGATGTAAGTGTTGCACCATGTTTCAGATACTTAAAAGGTCATTTGGTCAAGCCTCATGGTGGTCTTTACTTGAAAACCTTGGAAAAACCCATAAAATGCATTTATCCTAAGTTTTTCCCAGCGCATGTGTTTTCCTCTCCTCAACTATGTTCCGATCATGTATCAATGGTCCAGATGATCACACCCAGATCTACAGTGGACAGATCATTCTGGACACCCCCCGACCATTCTACTTTTAACTGGGGGGGGTCTGGAATCGATGATAACACTTGTGCGCATCTGGACAGCTCAGGATCAAGCGCTTAAATCAATGGTTAATATTGGATTACGGACCCCCCCGCCCATTTTTCCTTTAATGGAGGGGGTGGGGGTCTGGAATGAGTGATAAATAGAGTGCAGAGATCTGCGGCTCAGAAACAAGTGCACAGATCAATGGCCCAAAATGGATTTCGGACCCCCCCTGGATGATCTGCTTTTAACCGAGGGGGGGTGGTCCGGAATGGTATTATTCCTCTAGCAGGTCCCTTGTTGTACGTGGCATTGATCTATTGCCCTGAGTCCCGTCACCATCTGCTATCTGACAGGCCTCCATCACCTTTGGATGTCACCTTCCACTTTTCCCGAACTGGTCATGTCCCATAACTACTATCAGTCCCTACCCCCCAGTCACTCGCGGCAGCCCCTTACTATGACTTTTACCTCCAATCGACATCCGCCACGTCACCCGTCTGTATCCCTTAGTCACAGTCACCCTCCATATCACCCTCAAAGTGATCCATTGGCCATTTATTACTGGATAACCTATCCGTTATCCAGCTGACCTGTCTCCCGTGCCCAACTAACCCCAGTTTAATTAAAACTACCGTTATTCCCCTTACTTTCATTATTCACCCATCACACTAGAGAAATTCACCGCTTACTCCTCCATTATATTCCGTCGCCCTCATCCACAGTCAGTCGCCCCCACTAACGTTGTGTTTATTACAGGTACTGTTGCAGAAATGGTGCCAAAGTCCAAATAAGCGGAAGGAGAGGAGAATCCATTTCTCCCGCCTCCTGTTGACCTGGAAAGGATCCCACTGGTCGACAAAATGCGATTTTGATTTCTCAGACCTCCAGTCATGGCTCAGGGAAGTTTTCCTGGACCAGAGTGATGAAATTGGACTGTGGGAGTCCAATTTACCCCTATACCTCTTCCCTCAGATCCACCATTTTCCCGAGTTTGCTCTCAAATGTCAAGACCATTATATCCCCGAGAAAAGAGCCATCGTCTCCTCATCCAGAGAGATCTTATTCCTCATCACGCCTGAATCCATAGACCAGATGATGAAAATTCCCTGAGCCGAATCTACGTCACCTTTCAACCCGGAAATTCTTATTGAATTGTACTAGAAAATGACATTCCCCAAAGAGCTCAAATATTCGAGCTTTTCCTTCCCCCATTCGATCAATTTCCCTCCACCAATCCTCCTTACCCATCTTCCATGTTCTCAACTAAAGGAGACCAGGTCATAGCCTCCCTTTGTGCTTTATTAGGATACTATTCTGATCAGTGGGTAGACGAACCCATTCTGGGTTTTCTATCCATATTCTCCACTGATGAAAATCCCACCACCCAGTTTTATTTCAGCACCTTCTTGGCAGATAATATTCACAAACAGTTCATGAATTTTGGCATGGAAGGCATGTTCAGATACTCATCGATACTAGCATACATGTGTGTCTTCTTCCAGGCGGACAAATTTGGTTTTTCCATGCAGAAGATGCATGGAGATGGTAGACCGTAGGAAGTCACAGTGTGGACCTCCTTGCTCAAGCACAACTCCACTAATTTCAGCTTCAAGTAGTTCATCGACCAATTCTACCACCTTGTGGTAAGCATGCTAGGTGGAATGTCCGAGCCTCGGATAAACGATGAAGTTCAGAGGATCCTGCATCTCTTTGAAAACACAAAGACCAGGGATTGGTACTTGTATCAAAATCATACTGAGATCAGATTATACGGGTGCGAGTTGGCATCGTATAAGTTGCCCAAGTACCTGCCTGTCAGAATTTTTGCGTTGAAATATATAGGGCAGATTATAAATTCAGATGATATCCATTTTGTATCATTGAAGAAAAAGCAACAACTTAGAATCAAGGGGCAGATTGGCTCCTTCATCTGCAACAATCGTGGCACTGGGGAAGAAGTAGATAGGATGTTGAGAGAAATGAAGTTCTTCATGAGCTTCCCATGGCACTATGATCCTTGTGGGATCATCTCATATATGAGAGTGAAAAACAAGAACATCCCGTATGTTCATGTGTCCAAGCCCGAAATTGACAAGTTCGCCAATCAGACAGCCTGGGAGCCTAACACACTGATTGAAGTAGAATAGCAAGATCCCCCAACCACGGTATCTAAAACATAAAATCCATAGGTCCCAAAGGAAAAAAGGCCTCGACAAGATTTATCTCTGCCTATCACGGAGGTATCATCCGAAGAGTTCCAGCTACACACTAAGAGGCCCAAGACAATTTCAGTTCCTGGCTCGACTGGAGAAAAAGAAGCCCCGCCTACCACAGTGACCAAGTTTGTTATTCCACCCTTCGGTTCGAGTCTCTATAAGGACATTACCCTAGCATTTCTGAAGAAAAACCACAGACTCCCCTTTGAGCACTCAGCCAGGAAAGACTGGGCCCAAGCTGAGCATATTTGAAAAGTATGAGCTGATAAAGAAAAGGACCCAGACCCTAACCAACAGTAATTGCACCCAATTCTGGAAGCAGACATCGAATGCGCAACATACGCTGCTATCAACATTCGACATCGAGAAGGGAAGAATGCATATGGCATTCCTCCAGGCACAAGTTCCAGACCCCAAGGTGATCACTGACTAGAAGAGGGCCACCTTCGAATTCCAAACGAAAGAAGTGCACCCAACCGATCAAATGGATCTACACAAGCAGACAGGGGAAATGGTGTTCTATACGTTGGCGCATGCTTCGACTTCTGTGTCCAAATTGTAGGTGTCCCTGAACAATGTTAAAAAATAACTCAAGCTGGAGAAGATATTGTCCTTTACAAAGGACAATAGGATCAAGACTTTGGAGGAGCTGGTCCTCAAGATCGGCTATGACCCTGCAAACGTGAAAGCAGCCGATGAAATGATAAAGAAGAATAATTCTGACATAGCATCCTTGAGGAAGCAACTGAAGCTCCCTCCCACAGAGGACTCGTAGGTGAAATAGATAGCAGAGAAAGAAGGCGAGAAGGATGAAATGCTCAAGATGCTCATGGAGCAGAATGCACAGCTTAGAGAAATGGAGGCTGAGATGGAGAAACTATTAAAGGATAAAGAGAAACTGAATCCAATGGAAGTCATTCCATCGAGTGCTATTCCAATTTCAGGAGTGAGCACGACAATAGTGACAACAGTCCCATAAGCGACTCCATTGACATCCCAGGAGAAGATAACCGAACTGGCTGAGTCCATGGAAAAGATGAACCTGCAGGAAATAGAGATCAATAGGCTGAAAAAGGAGATTGAGAACCTTCAGGAACTCAAATCTTCCTTCTAGACTAGCCTCTCCAAGGAAAAGCAGGTGACAGAGCAGCTCAAGCAGGAGCTACAGTAGCTCCAGAAGCAAACAGTGGCAGGAAAGACTTTAGCCGAGGTGAAAGAGAGTGTATGGACAGACATCAGTAAGTCCATGAATGAGATATGGCCCATGATCCAGATCATGTTTGAGTAGAATGAATTGGTCCAAAGGAGCAAAGAGGCCATTGAGAAGATCAGAGTAGAATTGGGAGAGATGCCAACCCAGGCAAACGAGATCATCAAGTTCATCAATTCTAAGACTAGGAAAGAGCTGTAAGAGCTGAAGATTGAAGACATAACAGAGACCATCCTTGAGGTCAAAAGAGTTCTGAACAAGAGAGGATTAATGCTTCAGCTGGAGGAAAAGGTTCAGTCCATGGACCTAGGGGTACAAAGATTCTTCAATAAGATTGAAGCTCTCCAGAAGAAAGGTCTTCCTGGTCTGAAGGTAATCAATGATAAATTGATGACTCTCCCAGATTACAAGAAGAGATTGGCTGATGTGTCTAAGGACAGTTTGAAGTTTGCAGGCATTCAAGGGAGCATCACCGGCAAGGCATTTCTAGATTCTCTTTAGTGGGACATCAACATCCAACACGAGATTCGATACATTTTCCTCACCAAGCCTACATTTGCCAAGTATACGGAAATGGACGAAGTGTATTGAAGGCTGCTCAAAGTCAATGTGCCCAGTCATCTTAGATGGGAGGAACTCTATGATATGATCGATTAGTAGATGAGATGTCCTATTCCAGTCATTTGTCCAGTCAGAAGAGGTCGTGCAGAGACCTCACCAACGACCTACCCAAAAATCAGCATGCAATTACACCACATCATCTAGCAATTCCTAGATTTTTGAGATTTGTTAAGTTTGTTAGGCTAAAAATAGATTTAGCACATCCTGGTCATTTATGACAGGAACGTTTGTAATTTGAGTTATAAATACTTCACCTTTCAAAGTATTGAGGGTTTTTGATCTTCACACCCTGACGCTATCAGACTGTAATATTTTTGAAGAGATCTTCCATTAATAAAAGGAGGCACTTTTTACAGGATTCTTGCTTGTATTCACTGGTGATGTTTTCTCTCTAAGTTGAATGTTATTCTCGCTTTGTTATCACATTGTTTTCTGAATCTAATCTTTAAGAGTAACGAATGTTGCAAGATTTATCTCGTATACCCTTTTTCTGACTCGAAATATTTTAGTGTTTATCTTCTGGTGTTTTCAATAAAGAAATTCTTAATTGCTTCTTTGTTGAAATTATCTTTCTCACCTTTTTCTGCTATCCATCATTTATGCTATTAAAAGATACAGTGATTATATTATCTCACCCTGTGAAAGTTTTCCTTTACGTTTCTGGTTCGGATTTCATATTTTATTAAAACATAGACCCCATAGCCAAATGGAGGTGTAGACTGTCTCAACCAATTCGAAAAACTCTTTAACAACAAAACCGACCTATTTCTTTACCTAGCCTAATATTTAAATTTGGAAACATAGCTAAATCATATAGAGAGATCCCTCTCTGAAGTTGGAAGGGCTATATCCCAGCTTCAAAAGTGGTTGGATAAAGTTACCTTTGTATATTTCTTCTTTCGTCAACCTCTAGGAAATTTACCAAGTGCTAACATAGTGGCAACTCCACTGGGGACGAACTAAAAATTTATAATTTCATGATTTCTTTTCCCTAAAAAGAAAGTTTGTTCCTGGAATATTGCAAATTTGATAAGGAAGTAATGTTCAGAGGTTGATTAAACTTTGTACATATTATTTTCAGACTCATAAAACTAAAAAGTATATATATAAAAAACCAAAAAGAATTCTGGCTCCCAAGAAAGTTTACACTCGATCTCATCCCGACCCAAAACCTGCTATAGTGACAGATGACCCATAACAGTTGCTTAGGAAAAAGACCATCGCTGAAGGTTCGGTAAGTCATACTCCCTTTCATAAGTCCCCTTCTTTTTCAGGAGAGCTTGTTTCTTCTCAAAACCCCGATATTGACACCTTTTCCAGCGAAAGCCTGTCTAGGTCCAAATCCGGTAGTTTTGTCACTGAAATCATTTTCGACCCAACCATCTTGCAACCTCTAACCCCTGAGGTTATATCTCCCACTGCTAACCAAAAAAACACTCCCTCAGTGCTATCCAGTCCTTCCTCATCCTCGTCTTCAGTCGCTACCTCGCCGGTCATCCAGGTTGTCGTCCCACCTCCTCCACCTATCATGGCAGCCAGATACGCTCCCTTGGTGTTGGCCGCACCTCTCCATGCTATGCCCCAAGACTATCAAACTAGACTTCCACAGTTTGATGCAACAGGACCCTTGAACACCCAACAACATGTTGATAAAATGAATGATTATTTTAACCTGCAAGAGGTTGATGAGGCTGACGTTCAAATGAGATTGTTTGCCCAAAGTTTGACAGGTGATGTCAAGAAATGGTACAAAGATTTACCTGCCACCTCAGTCCTTGAACTTGTCGCGTTTCGAAGGAGTCTTCTCGATAGATGGGAGGTAAAGAAAAACCCTCTCCAAATATTGTGAAAATACGAGAATACAAGAAGAAATCAAGGTGAGACGGTACAAGATTACTGCACCCGTTTCAACAACCTGTACAATGCAATCCCAACCGAAATCAAACCTCCACAGGGTTTGGCATTGATAAAATTCCCTGATGCTTTTGACGCCGATATGTCTTACCAACTAAGAGAAAGAAATTCTACCACCCTGGAGGACATGCAGAAAAGTGATATAAGTGTGGAGGCCAATTTATTGGCAAAAAGGGCACGACAAAGGTCAGAGAGGAGAGTTACGATTAAAGAGGAACCTTCCATGTCGAACTCCGATTCCAAATTGGATTCTTTGGCCAGATCAGTGGAAAGAATGATGGAGAGACTCACTGTGTCAGAAATAAATCCCCCAAGAGATAACCCACCAGCTCCTCAAGTTCGGAATCCAAACTTCAGGAGAAACCCTCCTCAAATCAGACAGAGAGATCCTAGGGATCAAAGAGAACAGAGAGGTCTGGATCAACAGATCAGGCCTCCCTTGCAAGAAAATTATGCTGATGAAGGGGAAGAAGTAATCGAAGAACTGGAGGATACCCATATAAACCTCATGGGCATTCACGATAACGAAGCTATTTTCCTCACCCAAGAAGAGCAAGAGCTTTTTCTTCTCAATCAAACAAAGGTAAGTGAAGAAGATAAAGATGCAGAACAACAGGCATTTGAAAATGCCATTTTGGAGGTACACTGACAGTATAATATGCGGAGTAAAAAGACAAAAGGGAGTTCCCCAAAAAAGCTAATTGAAATGAAGATGGTAGTTGAAACCAAGAAGGCCTCTGATCCAGGTACCAAGAAGATTCCTGAGAAGAGCACTGTCGACGCTCCCGTGAAGAAAAACCTTACTATTCTAAAAAGGTCGTCACAGCCCGAGGTTTCACCTATTAATCTACCAAGTACTTATGGATAGAAGGATATGGTGGACAAACCTGAATTGATGAGCCAAGGCAGAGCTCCTACACCTTTCAGCCTCGAGGGGGAATTATCCAAAGTAAAAATTCCCATCCCATTTTCTGAGTTGATGAACAAAGATGTTTATCATTCACAGGTGATTAAAGCACTGACCATTGAACCTGACATAGGCACGAAGGCCTTAACCATTGGATCAAAAAATCATTCAGACACCGTGAACCTTACTGATGATCAACCCGAGCTTCTTTTCGGACCTGAAGTAGATGGTCAAGACGATACTGGTGAGGTTGCTCCTTTTTACATCAGTTTAAACATACATGACCTGATCTTGCATAACACTATGCTGGATTCGGGTGCTTCCCACAATCTGATGCCTAAAGAAGTAATGGAGAAACTGGGACTGGAGGTCACCAGACCTTATAAGGATCTACATTCGTTCGACTCCAATAAGGTTAGATGCATTGGTTTGATCAAGGACATGTGTATCACCCTGGTCCCGATTCCTGCAAAGAGCATGGTCATGGATGTGGTAGTTGCAGACATCCCTCCAAAGTATGGAATGTTGCTATCCTGGTTCTAGGGAGATAAGTTGAGAGGTACCCTGCAGCTAGATATGTCCTATGCCACTATCCCAATTTTTGGGCAACAAAGAAGGCTATACAGAGAAACTTTGATGAAATACATGGTCATTAGCCAAGAAAAACTGCACAATTATCCTCTTTACTCTGCACATTCTGACCTGGATTCTTTTATCCTGTATAACGATGGTGACATGGGAGAGAAAGACATTCCGCTGGGAGAAGATGCATCTAGTCTAGACGAAGGCTAAGAAATCATCGAGGTAGAAAGGAAGAAAAACGTGATAACTGAAGAATTACTGGAAGACTTCTGGAGCATGGATTTTGACGGAGCAGTGAGCAAAGAAGGAGCTGGAGCAGGAGTTTGGCTGCCTAACCACAGAAGCAGGTATTCAGAAAACCATTCTTACAAATTAAATTTCCAATACACTAACAATATTGCTGAGTATGAAGCCTTGATGCTCGGTCTGAAACTTTTGAAAAAGGTTGGTGCTAAACAGATTATGGTAAGAGGTGACTCTGAGTTGATAATTAAGAAAATCAAAGGTGAGTATGCTACGAAACACCCACATCTTAGATCTTATAGAAATGTTGTTCTTGATGCCCTGAGATGTTTCACTGAAGTTGACTTGCAGGTACTGCCTCGGGGACAAAATATTTTGGCAGACGGGTTGGCTACATCAACAGCCACCTGTAAAATCCCTTTTCGATCGACTCGCCCATACACGGTAGAAGTGAAGTGTCGACCAACTGTTCCCGACAACATCAAGTATTGGCAAGTTTTTGGTAATGATGATCAGATAAAAGACTTTCTGCAGTGTAAAAATGACTTTGAATGTACAAATATAGATTTAGAGAGCGAAGATGAAAATGTAAATAGATCTAATTTTGAAATTGATAGTGTAAATAGCGTAGATTCAGGAGAATTAGGCAACGATGAGATGGAGGCCGATGTTTTACATTTGAAAAGCAATGTTTTTCCTAGGGGTCTAGTTCCTTTAGAGGACTTGTTTGATTTTAACGACGTAGCCAAAAAACCAAAAATCGAAGCAAATGGACAAGAGGTAGAAGACTGTAATATAGGGACCGAAGAGAAACCTAGAATGGTCAAATTGTCCAAATCTTTATCCCCTGAGCAAAAACTCAAATACATTGAGTTGTTCAAAGAATATTCAGATGTTTTTGCCTGGGGTTATGAGGATTTGAAGGCTTATGATACCAACATCATACAACACAGAATTCCAGTAAAAGAAGACCAAAAACCATTCAGACAGAAACTTAGGAGGATAAATCCCAAGTTGCTCCCTTTGATAGAGAAGGAAATCAAAAAAATGTACGATGCCAAAATCATAGTCTCGTTGCATTTTTCCAAATGGGTCTCTAATTTGGTCCCTACACATAAGAAATCTGGGGAAATCGGACTCTGCATAGATTTCCAAAATCTGAATAAAGTCTCCCTGAAGGATAATTACCCCTTGCCAAAAATGGACCACATCCTGCAAAGGGTGGTTGGATCCAGTCGAATTTCTCTGCTGGACGGTTTCTCGGGTTACAATCAGGTCCTAGTTCACCCAAATGATCAAGACAAAACCGCTTTCACTACGCCATGGGGCACTTTCATGTATGTGAAAATGCCTTTTGGTCTGATGAACGCAGGAGTCACATTCCAGAGAGCGATGGATATCGCCTTTGTGGAAGAATCGGGTAAGTTTATTGTCGTTTATTTAGATGATGTAACTGTGTTTTCCTGATCTGATGATGAGCACCTGCGACGCCTTAGACGAGTCTTCGAGAAACGTAGAAGGTTTGGGATTTATTTAAATCCTAAGAAAATCCTTTTTGGGCTAGAGCAAGGCAAACTGCTAGGACACATCATCTCGAAAGATGGAATCAAAATAGACCCCAGCAGAATCAAGGCCATACAAAAATTAGAACACCCAAGAAACCTTAAAGAGCTACAGTCTTTTATCGGGAGAATAAACTTTCTATGAAGATTTATTCCCAACCTAGCAGAGCTCCTCAGAAACATTACAAATATGCTTAAAAAATATGTAAAAATAAAATGGGACTTTGAGTCCCGACAGTCTTTCGAACAAGTCAAATGAGCACTCACAGAAGCCCCTGTTTTGATCAATCATAATTTTACTAAGGATTTCTATGTTTTTTCTTTCGCCTTTGAACATACTATAGCAGCGATGTTACTGCAAAAGAACAACCAAGGATATGAACAACCCATAGCTTTCTTTAGTAAAGCATTGAGAGACGCTGCTCTGAATTACAAGATAATGGAGAAACAAGCTTTTGCCTTGGTAAAAGCTATAAAAGACTTTAGGGTCTACATTCTCCATTCCCACACCATTGCGTATGTTTCGAATGCGGTAGTAAAAGACATTTTGACACAGGATAATCCAGATGGAAGAAGAGGAAAGTGGATTGCTATTATTTTAGAATACGACATAGAGATTAAGCCTACAGAACTAATTAAAGGTCAAGGCCTAGCTAAATTAATGGTTGAATCTAACTTTCATGCTCTTGACATTAACTTTTTAGTTGCAGCAGATGAACAGGGCGAGATGGCGACTCCAAGCGTGAGAGAGGTATTTCTCAACTCTCCATGGTACGTAGACCTTATATATGTTTTGAAAAATTTACAACCTCCCCCTGGTTTGACTAAGACTAAAGCTAGATTTTTGAAGTTAAAAGCATTAAAATTCTGTATTTTAGAAGGAAATCTATACTGGAAAGATCCTGGAGCCATTCTGTTAAACTGTTTACTGAAAGATGAAGCTGACAAAGTGTTACAAGAATTTCATGCAGGTGAATGTGGTGGCCATCTAAACTGGAGGGTCATAACCAACAAAATACTCAGAGCCGGTTTCTATTGGCCCACCCTATTCGCCGATGTGCATCAAAAGGTGACTGCATGTCATCAATGTCAGCTGTTTGAAGGCAAAAGGAAACTTCTTCCTCTCCCCCTGAAACCGATCTCAGTTGAAGCCCCTTTCCAGCAATGGGGACTGGACTTCATTGGAGAAATGCACCCCCCATCTTTAGGCCAACACAGGTGGATTCTCACTGCCACCGATTATTTTACCAAATGGATCGAAGAAGTACCAAGAAGGCAAGCCACTGACTCTGTTATTATCAAATTCCTTGAAAATGATATTTTGTCTTGCTTTGGATGCCCTAGAAAGATTATAACTGACAATGCAGCTGCTTTTCGGTCGAAGAAGCTCATAGATTTCTGCAACCAATATCACATTGGTTTGGGGAATTCCATAGCTTACTACCCTTAGAGGAATGGGCTGGCAGAATCTTCGAACAAAACCTTGGTTAATATCATCAAGAAAACAATCCAGGAAAACAAGAAATCATGGCATAACAAGTTGGTGTTTGCATTATGGGATGATAGACTGACCACCAAAAGGTCAATCGGTATGTCACCATACCAGCTGGTCTATGGCACAGAGGCAGTTTTCCCCACTTCTTTGGGAGTCCCTGTCATGAAGTTGCTTCAAGATGTACAAGCCGAGCCAAATGACTCACAGAGAAGGATCAACCAGATGATCCATTTGCAGCAGTCCAGCGAAGAGGTTTTCAACAAGACTCAGGTAGTCCAAGAAAACATCAAGAAGATCTTTGACAAAAGGACCAAGGAAGATGATTTCGAACCAGGAGATTTGGTGCTGAAATGGGACGCCAGAAATGAATACAAGGGAAAACATGGAAAATTTGACAGTCTGCGGAGAGGACCATTCATGATCCAAGCATTCAGGGGGAACAACGCTTTCTTGTTAAACAATGCTGATGGGACAGATCTTCCAGGAGGACCTGTAAATGGCAGAATGCTGAAACATTATGTTCCACCTTAGTAGAGATATGAGTTTTCACTCACCATTATACATACCATTTTTATTTTTATTTTTCGCCTGCATTTTCTGAGTGAAGAACATCAGTCAGTTGGTTGAAGCCCGAAGAGAAGTCCCTAAGACGCTGACCACCGTTCTTCCAATTTTTGAGAATAAAACTAATCAATCAGCGAAGCCTACTAGGCAGAAGTTTTCAGAATGACAGGAACCAGGATTCTTGGCACTTCACAAGGCAAGTACCATCCCCAGGTGGAGCCGCTGTTATCACCATATAATTTATAGGATCAACTGATGACTAGGATATTATTTGTCTCTAGTGTTTTTGTTGACAAATGATTTTTCATTCTGCAAATAATTTGAAAAA
>SNQJ01S0087879.1:18735-33624 GCA_010110895.2 Picea sitchensis | reverse complement strand
TATATTCAATATACCTAAATCTATGTCTATAATTTTCACAGGTGACTGATAAACCAAGGGTACCCATGATTATCTAGATCTTACAGACATATGCCCATTTACATGCAATCAATCATTTCTGTAACTCCAAAGTAAATAATTTTTTTTTTATACCTTTTTTTTATTATTTCACGGTGACTCAACCATCGTTGCCCTGCACCTTCTATACGAACACAGTTGGTGAGAAACAATAGACAAACAAAACTTCATTAACCATACCTATAGCTAAATTTGCTTCTATTGTGGAGTCCTCTTTGGATTCTTGTTGTCTTTTCCAACAATCCTTCTTGGGATGCCTAGATTTACCACAAAACCAACATGTTTCCTTACCCTTAGTGTCTTTTGACTTATACCTGGTTGTACCTTTCTGATCCTGCCCTCCGTCTATAGATCGACCTCTGACCACCATTTCTTTTGTTGTTGAAGTTTCTTTACCAGATGTTTTTCTTATCTCCTCAGAAAACAAAGCTCCAACAACAATGTCATAATCAATGGAATTTGTTGTGTTAAACCACCCAGTTGTGACCAGATGATCCCAAGACTCAGGCAACGAACACAATAGCGTAACCACCTTGTCCTTATCTTCGAACTTTACTTCCATACTAGTTAATTGACAAATCAGAGTATTGAAAACATTCAAGTGATCAACAATTTCCATACCTTCTTTCATATGTAAGTTGTACAACTGCCTCTTCAAGAAGATTTTTTTTTGACAAGTTCTTTGTCATATACACACTCTCCATTTTTGTCCACAAACTTGTCATTGTCATCTCTTTATCGATGTTAAACAACACCTCATCTGCCATACACAAATGAATAGTATTGAGGGCTCTTGCATCCATATCCTCCCAATCCTCATTTGGCATGCTTGTCGGTTTCTTTGACTTTCCAGAGAAGGCCTGTTGCAATCCTTGTTGCATGAGAAGATCTTACATTTAAAAAAAATTAAAAATTTCCACTTCCTAAACAAAGGTTTTCACATTAAAACACACCTCCACCTTTTAAACATCCACTATTCTCCATAACATTTACGTGACCTCATCCACCTTTATAAAATATTATAAAGTCGATCCTCCACAAAGTTTATACCAAGTTGAATACTTTTTTAACCATGAAATACAAACTTTCCTAAATATCGACGCTCCTCTATGGGTGGAAAGGGAGCGTTAGTGTTGAAATCAACGCTCCTTATGTGTGGCTGGGGGAGCGTCGATTTGTCGAAGCTCTGTGGTGCAAAAACCATGTGTGTCAATTTTACGAAAATCATTATTTCTTAAGTGTGAGAGGGTCGACGTGCCTCTAACACTGTTTGGGGAGCATCGATGACCTGGTACTCACTCAATCACACCTTATTTCCTTGGCTCACCTACGATACCTACTCAACCCGCTGTGATACTACTTGTTGGGCAACGAAAGAAAAACATAGCATAAAAGAGCTAGATTAAACACACATCAAACCAAGAACAACAAACACACAATTAACACAATGATTTATGTGGAAACCCAATGCGGGAAAAAACCATGGGAAATGATAATCTATAATATCTTTATTCAAGGGAGAAGTACAATAGCCAACCCAGTCATACAACCATCCTCTCCTCTCATACACACAACACCTTTGTATTGTGTCTTTCTCTCTCACACTCACTACACATTGCACTCACACCTTTATCGGTATGCTCGTATATATAACATCTATCACTCAGTTACACAAACTGATCATGAATAGATCACATAGTTACACGAACATTTCATAAATAGATTGCATGCATGTACATCAACATAGCTGCATGCATGTGCATGTGACCACATGAGGAAATTCGTTGGCATGTTTCCAGCATAAACAACTATAGTTAAAAGTAAAAAAAGTTGATAAAAATTCAGAATTTACAGGAAATTATTAACCTTAAAATTTGCTAATTACATTCACTAATGAATAACACCTGTATTTTGAGTTGTAAGGACAATATCATATTAAATCAGAGCCCTTCTCAATGTGTAACGATGAAGAATATTCTCTCTTAAATAAATCACGTTCATCCATTCCAATTTCATAATTAAAAGAGTCATTAATGTAGAGGTCGTCCATAGGTATATGCCTATTGGCCTAAATATATTTATGGATAGATAATATTATTAATCATGAAATATTTATTGAAAATTGGTAAGCTTATGTTATCAATCAATGAGTCTTATACAAAGAATGAAATGTAAAATAAAGCCAAAATTATTTCTAATCATGTACTAAGCAATTTACTAAATCATGCATCTAGATAGACAAGATTCCCAATAAGAAATAAATTGATTCAAATAAATAAAGAAACAACAACAAACACTTGCAACACAATTACAATGATTCAAATAATTATTCACTACAATTTTAGAAGCTAGTGCAGCCTAAATTCTCAAAAAACATTTACAATATTGCACCATTTGACCACCTAGCTAAAAAAATTGTTCATATTCTTCATTGGTAGGCTCCTCCATTTTATTATCATCAAGCAAGTTGCTCCATGCTACAACTTCGTCCTCTAGATAAAGACTAAATTCAGATATCCAATCTGTGGGAAATTCTAATTTTATACAATTGATAAATTATTCAATACTAGGACCACCATCTTTTACATTAAAATACATCTTGCCAACAATAGAACTAGGGTTTCAAAGAGAATCACTTACTTTTCACTGGAGCTCCTTTATGTAGTTAGGGCTTGATGTTGAAAAGAGAAAATGATTATAAATTTTATTATTCTTCGAGGAATCGATATTATAACCTCGATTATGAAATTCCATGGATACTCTCAATCTTATAGAATTGGTTTCACTCAAATCTATTGAGTATGTAAAAAAAAAAAAAATTTGCAAAGTTTGTGATTGTTGCTGAAAAACCCTAAAAAGATTGATTTTAAGTCAACGGTATCTCCATTTCACGTACTACATTTTGGACGTTTTTTTTTATTTAAATTATGTGTTTTTTCAAGAGTAATTCATATAGTTAGATAGATTCTCCAAATTCTTCGTATAAAGTTCCCAAATTGACCTGAATTCTACTATCCTCCCTTTTCCTTCAAAAATCCGCAAAATGAAAAAAAATTATCTCCCACTTTCTACCCTATAATTCCACCACTTTGCGCCCAAGAAAGAGATCTAAAACCACTTGTAGTATAAAATCAAAGGGGTGAAAGATAATATAGCCCTTAATCGAGAAATAGACACTTGAACATCCAAAATACCAAAACATTCACCATAAACAACACAAGAATACAGAGAATAATCTTTAAGGTAGGGTCACACCACCAAATACTCCTTATGGAAGTAATAACTCCACAACCCATGCTTTCTACAAGAAAATACAATAATACTCATGTGTATCTATACTTTCTCATGAGTATTCCTAGGGGTTGTATTCCCACTATCCCTTATTATTATATTGTTTCATTTTAATTACATAGTACAACTTTGGACACATCTACAATTGAACAACTTTGGACACATGGGACAAGGAATCTTTTGTAGGGTTATGCATTTACTTTGTGTGGCCTTGGTTGCAACGAAAGTGTTAAATCTTTGACCAAAATAGAACTTGTCCATGTCAATTTAGTTGATGGACATAAAAAAGTAACAATAATAGTAAATGTAAGTGTTATCACCAAAACATTTCTCAGACAAATACAAACAATGGATGAAAAAACTAACACAACATAATACCAATAATTATGGAAGGATCACATTCAATTTGGAAATATACCCAAAAAACTATATAAGATGGTTTTGAAGTTCCACATGTATACGACAAAAGTATTACACAAATATCCACATGGGTTAACAGGACGTAGAATGCGCTCAATGTGTGAACTACGGATTGACAATAAAAAAACCTATGCAGATGCAGAAACGATACATTGATGATTTTGGTAAGGCCTCAACTACTTCTGTGAAGGAGTGCATCTCCACCATAGCCAAAATCACCCCAAAATGTTGCCTTGGGTTCAATTAAAGGTATGGGAGGTACCTTCAAAGACCTCCCATTCACACTTGTAACTAGTTGAGAAATATCTTGCCATCCTCTTATAAATATAGGATCATTGTATGCAAAAAAGAAAAATAATCCATTACACTGTTATAAGGTTTATAAATCTCTTGGAGAAAACCATCTTTCCCTTGAGCCATAAGTTTGAGAAAGTGTAGCATTGATAAAACTTTACACCTCTTATGAAGCTAAGACTATCAAAATGTATGTCACTGCTTTCCATTTATGACTATGTGTTCCCTTCGTTTTTGCATAATGTTTTCTCTTTAGTTCCTTTCCCTTATTCCACTCATATATTTATCATGGTTCTTCAATTCTCTTTTTTGTGCCTAGTTCCATTCTCCTTCCTCTCTCTGACATCTTCTTATTCATCTCCTTTTCCATTAACTTGACTCTTTGAACATTTCCTAATTCATATCCTCAAACTTTCTTGTCTCTTCAAATGTTTATTATGACTTTCTTTAAGATATTTTATTTCTTTTAATTTTCTATAATGCACTATAATACAGATCCTATGGTACACATACTGTAAGATCAGACTAGTGTGCCCGTTTGTCCCTGTTGGCACAAGGGTAGACCTAGGGTTAAACGCTACAACAATGCACCAACCAAACCCTAACTACCAACCCTTTTAGCAACACCTGCGAAGCAAATGAATTCTCACCCGAGGTAGAGGCAGGGGTTGCGAGACTCAGGTGTCTGCAACCTTATCTAGGACACAAATATATGATTATGAAACTTAATAGAGCACTTAGCACTGTCAGTTCCTCAATATGAAATCAATATCTAATTCACTAATTAAAAAAGAGCTTCGCAACATTCATACTGATCTAATGTATTTAAGCACTTAGCATAGGTAAATAGATCAAATCTAGCAGATCAAGCACCAAACATATTCATACAGATTAGATCTAACATTCTCACATATCATTAGCACTAAGCATAAGCAGATTTATCTAATAATCTCAAAGCACTTAGCAAATAACATATAAATGCATCAGAACATCACACAGAGCAGAGTAACACAGTATTTACGTGGTTCACCCCCACCCTGGGGCTACATCCACCAACTCTTCTTATTTATTAGCTTCTCAATAGGTTACATGCACAGAGCCTCCAAACCCTTCTCCGCATAGGACAGGAGATCTGTGCGCACCTCGCCAGATCCTCCTTCCCCGAGCTAGGTCTAGCAAAAATCCTTTCATAGTCTGTTACAACGACTTGCACTTAGCTCTGCGAGTCTCTCATAGTATGCAAAAAGAATTTAAAAACCACACTTGCAATTAACATAAAATCACATAGATGCCTCTTCTCCTCCTTCTTACATCACCTAGACATCTATTTATATATTACAAAATATGCCTAAGCATGGGTAAACCCATGGGCCGACATTCCCATACCCGTTACATATTCCCAAATCCGAGAAGGGACCCAAAAAGGGGATGAGATCCTGCGATCTCTGCTTCATCTTGTGCTCCACCTTTGACAGGCTGTCGAATTCAAAAATAGGTCAAGATGACCAAGAATCTTCCAAAACTTGGTCAAGGGCCAACATGCCCCCAACACTCACCTGTGACTCATCTCGAGTCACTCTAGTTTGACTAGTTCTACCACGAACGCCTCGAGCTTGGCTCAAGCTGCTTCGACCTGCTGTTGTGCTACGACCTCTTGCTCAATGAACTCTTGGATTACTGCGTCATTCACTGGCCCTTCTAGGAATTGTTCTCCTATGGTGACAACCTATTCTAGCTTTGATCCTCGACTCTCGACCTCTGTGAACAATTGGCATGCCTTATCTTGTACTGGTTGGAGCCATTGAGTGACTTCCATAACTTTTCTTTGAATCGTATGGATCTGTTGCTAGGTGGTGCGTTTCTCTTGAGACAACTTCATTCTTTCTACGCTCGACAATGCCTTTAGCTGCAGTTGTAGTGTGTATGTGTGTTGGTTTTCTTCCTTGAGCTGCGACTCCAGTGCCTATAATTTTGGATTCTCGGTGAGGTTCTCATATGTTTGGGCACTGCGGTTAGTCAGCTGTCTGCATTCCAGGGAAAGAGATTTTAGTCTTTCAACTACGTTGCGGGTAGTTTCTTCTCGCTAGTCCCTTATGTCCTACGGGGTCTAGGGCACAGTGCGTAGCTCTAAATATATTATGTGCTACTGGAATTGTTGGATGGCTTCTATGAGCTGATCTACTTGCTTCGTGACTTGATCCTCTACCTTTATTTCTATGACTATCACAGAGAAAAGTGCTCTATTATTCACTTCCTTTACTGCAAGGTGCTCTGCTAGCAACTGTTCCTTGCCTTGTTGTAGCTGTTCTTTTTCTTCATCCCACTTTGCTTGGAGAGAAAGCTTTTCCCATTCTGCAACACTATGTTGTTCGACAAGTACTCCTTGTACTTGTGTCAAAGCCTGGGTGGCTTGTGTTGTTTCCTCTTGCACTCATCGAAGGCGAGCTTCGACTGTATCAGTTATTATGTGGAGTTGAGTTGGATCATCTCCTAGTTTTGGTGTTCCTAATGGAAGAGGCACAATTTAGACTGCGCGACTGGACTGTAGTGCCTGCTGCATTCCTTGGAGATCAACCTCAATTTGATTGTACATCTCCTCCTTCTTAACCTTTTATTTTTCTGATATCTCCAGTGAAGTATCATTCAGGGCTGCTACGATGAAATCAAAGTCATATGGGGTGAGGATAGTCCACAACTTGGTCATTGTTTCTTTCAACTTCTTTCAGGAAGAAGGCTTGGGGAAACCTTCCTTTTCTTTGAGGGGTCCTCCTCGTCTCTAGGTGATGTTACCTCGCCATTCTTTTGATCAGATTCTGTGTTATTTATCTCTTCACCATCACCCCCTTGCTCCGATGAGATGGAAGAAATCTTCATGGATGTACTGTCTAAATCTTGGACCTCTTCAATCTTCTTTATCTTGCTAGCTCTGGGTGTATTCGACGCAGTTTCTAAGCTATCTATCTCGGATATCTCCATAGGGTATGCTAAAATAAGGAGGTCCGTCGACCATTCCTTGGTGATCTCCTCCAAGTCCTCCTCTGTCATCTTGTAGTAGGACTGCATCTGTTTCTTATGTCCATCAATGCGCGTTGTGATATAAATGAATTGCCTATCAGCACTGAACTTCATCAAAGGTTGGAACCTATGTAAAATATTCAGAGTTATGCGAGGCTCGAACTGTATGGCTACCTTCAACTAATTGTAGCATGTGTGGAACACAACATTTGATTACCATTGCTTATTCATGTCACTGGAATACCACAGTATACTTAACTTCGTGGCCAAAGGTTCAAAGTGATCGATGTCTGGGAAGGTTGCACCTTCCGTCATCTCCCAAGCAATGAAAGCGATCAGGATCAATAACCAGCTGAAATGAAATTTGTACCATTGATCCTGGGCTTCTCTGTAGTCGAGTTCTAATTGGTTCACCAAGTACTTTGCCCAATTCATTTTTAGGCCCTCCGTACACTTCCCTGCGAGGTCAACTATAAAACCAGTGACTTGGGTGGGTCGATTCTTTCGTACTAACTTTCCTGCGATCAATTGATATGCGAGGTGCACTGTGCTGCTTTGGATAGAAGCTACCTTGTAGCCTTGCATGCCATTCTCGACATCGTCATAGGTGTCCTTGATCCTTTGAGTTAGAGAGTGATCCATGGTTTTTCCGGGATAGAAATCCTATGGGTCAGGGCCTTGCATACTTAGCCTTGTGATCCAATTGATCAACATCGGATCCACTGTGATACAACGGTTTAACTACAAGTATTTGCCATGGTAAAATGAAAGCAACAACTTGACACATGCATTCACCTCTTGGTGTCTTCTGAAGTGAGGAATCTTTATGACATTGACCAGTGTAGACTGCGCGAGGTTCATAGTCCATGACTGAGGGACGATATTTGAATTATTTCCCTTTGTTTTGGTTAGGTACTTATGTGGGGCGAGCATGTTGTAGACCTTCCTGTCGCTGAGGTTGGATTTGCTAAACTTCAATGCTGCAATATTTTCTTGGTTTGCACGAACTGCCTGTATCCCCTTCGGGAGGTACGCAGTGACCAAGGCATACTCAAAGTCTTTGGGCACACTGTCTCGATTTATTGCGTCGCTCAGAGGTGGTATATAGGTGGGTAATATGCTTGGAATCAACTTAGCATTCACAAAATCATCCCTGTGATTAGTTCGCTTCTCATATGATGGTCGGGATGGTCCATATCAAGCAGTTGATGGAGAGGTTGGCAGTCCTCTCATTGATGATGCTTGTACACCTATGGATAATCCTCCATCCAACATGAATATTTCATTCATTAGGTCAAGGAGTACTTCTGTCACTGATTCTTCGAGTGCGTTGAGTACCTCGAACATACGTGCTCGAGATTAATTAGAACGGGGTCAAATTAACTTAGTCAATGCACTAGAATAAACAACAACAGTGCAATGATCATTGTATACAATTCACTTAGTCTGGGGGATCAAACTCTTGGTTAGCAAAAGTGTTCTCGGTGCGTGGCACGACGGGATAAATAGGTAACTCGGCAATGGGTCTCTTGTAACGGGTATGCAGACTTCCTTAACTCTGTTCGGTCCATTAGGGCATGGTCCAATGGTCTTATGTCGAGATTTAAATGTATTTCTACTCGTTTGGGGTGACAGTCGAATGGTTATAATGTCACCAACGACTATATTGCTTCGTCATGGCGAAGTGCCCTATGTCGTTGTTCCGATATCCTAGTGAAGCTCTAATTTTGTAATTTTTCCTTCTGCAAGGTTCCCTCTGGAGCCTTCTACAACTTATCGATCTTGGATCTCTTCTTACTTGACTTTCTATCCTTCTTCCTAGTGAGCTTCATCTCGGTATTCCCTTTTCCATTCTGATTCATGTCTTATTTTGACATAGTCACTTCGCGCTGCTGAGATTCTTCCCTAGGGTTCCAGGATAATACTTCTTCTTTCTCTGGGATAGGTAATAAAATCTTCTGTGGAACCTCTAATGTTATTGCAACTTCGACATATGGATATCTAGTGTTAAATAGATTCGATCTGTTCTCCTATTCTTCAATCAAGCGTGCGATCCTTCTAGTCATGAAATCTTTTAACTCTTGTTTCTTATGCTCCAAAAATTATTCTTCTTCCTTTCGTCCAGCTTGATCTCTGTCAATCCAAGGTTTTCCTAGTAACATGGTAAATGGGTTGTTGTCTTCAATAAATTTAATAATCTCAAAATCTACTTCTGTCAAAGTTCCATTGACATTCGTAGGTATCTGAGTGAGCCTTCCACATTGGTTTACCAATTTTCCTCTGAATAATCTTACTCGTCCTAATGAAGGAGTCATATTAGGCTTCCCTATAGCTTCCCAAGTTCTCTCTGTCATGATATTCACCTGTGTCTCTTCATCCAGAACAAAGTCAATGTCGAAGTCTCATATTCTTGCTTCGATGCATTCTTTTTATTTGAAAATATCTGATAAGTTGATATGTCGATGGCCATTCAGGGTTTATTTCATCTGTAACAATACTTTCTCTAATTGGTTATGGGATTCTTCTATTTTTGGATCTACCTTAGGGTTTTCCTAGTTCAGATTCATTCCTTCAAGCTGAGCAATCATTCTAGGGCAATCCAACACTTCATGGTCCATAGATTTGCAACAAAGACATCTAGGTCTTCTTCTCGGGCATTCCTTAGCAAGATGTCCTGGTCTTCTGCAGCTGTAACGAAGGGTTAATCCTCTCTTTCTTTTAAATGATACCCAACTTCTCCTGTACTGCACACTAGGATCATAGGAGCTAACCTGCAACAAATTCTTTCTAGGATCGTGCATCCATTTGTTAGTCCAAACATTCTTTCTATGCATAGGTATAACATATCTTTCATTATTCCTATCAGATCTACTCATATCAATCCTTTTTTCATTTACTATTGCCCTAGTTTTTAATCTAGGACAAAACCTATCAAACATACCTAGATCCATACTTTAGAAACAAATATTTCCATTTATCTTACTTTTACAGAGTACAAAGATTTCAGATCTAGAATTTTCCTACTATTCTTACCTCTATTAGGGCACATATCTTACAAATATTTCCTCTTTTCTTCAGATCTGACCTTCCTCTTGGCACAAATCTTCATAGTTTAAGTAAAATACTGTGCACTAGGGCAACAAATATACACATAGAGATTTCACAACTTCAGGACGAATCTTTGCACAAAGATTCTTCTTTCTCAGTTCCCAACAATCATAGTTTTAGGTCCCGACAACATAACCATTCGTTGGCATAGGGGAAAACCTAGGGTTCAACGCTACAACAATACACCAACAAAATCCTAACTACCAGCCCTTTTGGCAACACCTGCGAAGCAGATGAAGTCTCACCCGAGGTAAAGGAAGGGGTGGTTGCGAGGCTCAGGTGTTTGCAACCTTAGCTGGGACACATATATGTGGTTATGATACTTAGTAGAGAACTTATCACCGTCAGCTCCTCAATATGCAATCAATATCTACTTCGCTGATAAAACAAAGCTTCATAGCATTCACACTGATATAATGTAATTAAGCACTTAACATAGGTAAATAGATCAGATCTTGCAGATCAAGCACTAAACATATTCATACAGATCAGATCTAACATTCTCACATATCATTAGCACTAAGCATAAGTAAATTTATCTAATCATCTCAAAGCACTTAGCAAATAACATATAAACGCATTAGNAACATAGTATTTACGTGGTTCACCCCCACCTTGGGGCTATGCCCACGAACTCTTATTCTTTATTAGCTTCTCAATAGGTTACATGCATAGAACCTCCGAACCCTTCTCCGCATAGGATATGAGATCTGCGTGCACCTCACCAGATCCTCCTTCCCCGAGCTAGGTCTAGCAAAAATCCTTTCATAGTATGTTACAACCACTTGTACTTAGCTTTGCAAGTCTCTCACAGTATGCACAAAGAATTTACAAACCACACTTGCACTTAGCACAACATCACATCAATGCCTCTTCTCCTCCTTCTTACATCGCCTAGAAATAGATTTATATATTACAAAATAGGCCTAAGCATGGGTGTTATTGGATAAATCTGTGAATGCAGACATAAACTAATCTCCCTAGGTCCACCTAGATCTAGAACAAAACAAGACAGGACATGACGCTTTCCCTAGGTTTCTACCATTGAATTTATCACCAAAGAAGGAGTGTATGACATACCTTTATATATTTCTTCCCTATATCTCTGTTGTCCCTTCTTCGCTTCGGTGCTCTTGTGAGATCAGATCTGCAATGACACAAACCAAACAAAGTGAAAGAAGCAATTGTAGATTCAAGGGAAACCTAAACACGTGATCAAGGAGTCATGTAATAAAACACTAATGATTTTATGGGAAAGAAATATGCCACTGTATCATATTAAGTAAAAGTGGAAGATACAATCAAATTGCCTTGATGTCACAAGTTCCCTTTCTATGGTCCTTTGTTCCAACACACACATACACTTGCTCTGAATTTTCATGAATATAGTCCACAAAGCTTGATGGACAAATGGAGGCCTCAAGCATCAATTGTATCAGGATTCTTCACACAGTCTTCAGACTATTCTTTGCTCAATCTTGCTTGACCTTGCTTAACCTTTTCCATGAGAAATCCATTATTATATAGGAGAAGGTGAAGTGGTTACTAGGATGAGGATGATCCCACAAAATCAGAGAAGCCAATAAGATCACAACCATACGGACGCCACCTCACATTCTAGAAGATTCTCCTTCTAGAAACTTCTAGAAACTTATTCCTTTTCTTATCTTCAAGCGCCATCGCACCCTGCCTATATAGCAAAATGCGAAAATCCCACGGTCCAGGCATAGAGTAGCCTGCAGAAATCAAGGATTTCCGCATTGTGTACCACTGTTAGCCTGCAACATCATTCTAAAAATGTGCCTTGTAGGGGAAGAACTCAACCATTTCCTCATGTGAAAGATTGTTTTGGAAACCTGAACACATGCCTATGGAATCATCATCAGACTGACCAAAATAATATGTACCAATGGGTAAAACCATTGGTCGACATTCCCATACCCATTACATATTCCCAAGTCCCAAAAAGGACCCAAAAAGGGGTCGAGATCCCGCGATATCTGCTTCGTCTTGTGCTCTGCCTTCGACAGGTTGTCGAAGTCCAAAACAGGTCAACATGACCAAGAATCTCCCAAAACTTGGTCAAGGGCCAATATTCCCTATATATTTTCAGCCGACTACCATTAACCAATCCTTCCATGACTTCCCCATTCAACTTCTCGAGCTGAACAAAACTTGATTCTGTGACATACAGACCCAACCAATGCATTTGGAACTTCCGAGGGTGTTGGAAAAATTTGTTGTCATAAATAAAAACTAGGTCTCCCATATGTAACTTCTTATGTTTAATATGTCTTTCATGCCATTCCTTTTCATTTGATTTCTAAACTTGTGGATGAAATCATGTGATGAAATGGTCTTCTTCGAGTTTTACTATCTCTGACAATCTTTTCTCTACAACACCAGAATCTGAGAGCTCTTTCAATGAGACAATTCCCAGGCTCGACACAATGAATTGCATGGGTATACATGCTTCCTAAACATATACTAATTTGAATGGTGTATGTCTTGTCATCTTCTTACTTATATTCCTCTATGACCATAACACTACAAAATTCCTCAAATCTGAATCATAACATAGTTACCAACTTAACGAGAACTCTACATTTTTGGGGGGTTAAGTTTTTTACCTTGTTTTTAAAAATGGTTCTACCGATAGCACCCCCCTCCATTTTTAGATGGTTTTTCAATATTTTAATTTTTTGATCCACAATGTTTCCACATAAATTTTTTAAATGCTTGTTTTTCATGTATTTTCAATTTTTCAATTTTTTTTTACTCAATGGTGTTTTTAGTCATTTTTCCATGCTTCTTTCAATCTTAAAAATATTTTCTCCAAGATGGAGTGTCAGTGGGGCCCATGTGTCAAAGGGAGAGGGATTCAATTTCCAGCGTTGCGTTAGCCACGTGACCGACACATGCACCACCCCTCTTATCCTCTTGACGAATAAAGACTACTTTCATTTCTGCCAGCCCTCTATTAACTGCTCGAGCATGCCATCCACTGCTTCTTTGTCCGAATAATGGAGAAGCGTTTATGGAAGTCACCTCTATGAGTGTGTGCATTTCCACTCCATTTTTCATTTTATTATGTTGCTCCTCGGCTAGATCAACATGTTTCTTCCTTCCCTGTAGAGAAAACATCCTGTTTGCAGTTCTCTTCGGCCACCACCTTCTACGTCTTCCTACTCTCCACGCCTTCACTTATTCTCTCTACCTTTGTCATTCCTTGACTTCATGGGAAGCCAAAGAGAGGCCCTCTCTGGTACCACAATAGATCTAGCATGGTCATNATATTTAGGGAAATTGCTTGGACTTTCGTCCTAGCCCAATCCAAGTCCTGGCCTCCTCCTCACAACCAGCCTTGGCCCACCCAACGAAATCACCTGAGCACTCTACTCTTGTGCCACTACCCTATGCCCCCCCGCAACCACTCTCAGTCCCGACTCCTCTGGAATAAACCTTGGCCTACTTGGAAGAACCACTAATCCAACAACACTCTTGCTCGGATTGTGATTCATGTGCAAGTTTTCGAGATGCAATGGGGATATTGCATGATTTGGTGTTTGTGGTCTTCAAGGATGTGGATGGCTTGTGCTTTCGGTTGGAACTTCTGGATAAGCGAGGGGAGAAAATTATCCAAATGCTTTCCACTTTGCTTGGCCATCGACACTCCCCATAATATTCCTCCAGTGCGCCAACGACCTCAATGACGGTCATGGCTCCAACTATCCAAGCGCAAACAACAGACAACTTGGAAAAAAGTGACAGATCGAATGCATGAACATCAACATATGCACAGGTGTCAGAGTGCATGGTTATTTTTTTCAATCCTTTACATTTCTACAAGTGACCTCTTGGACCAAATATGACGTCTAGAGCAATTTATTTATTTATTCTTGTCAAAATTAAGTCTTAGATTTTCTAGAAGGCCAGATAAGCCTGGACAAATTGGTTTCCCCACGTGGCAATTGTGTTTCAGTTTTTTAAATACTGGTATTTTTAGTTTTTAGAAACATGCTTAATTGGTTTCCCTTAGGGGCAATTCAACACTCACAGTTCTTTGACAATCATGATGCTACTTTAATTTTTTATCATGAAAGGTAATATAGCCATTTATTTACAAAAAAAAATAAAAAATTCTTAAAAATATTTTTTCCATTTACTTTTTTGAAATTACATTTTTTCATCTAATTGTGTGTCCTTAATTAATTTATTGTTTTATACTTCTAAAATATACTAAAAAACATAATTTTTAACACATCGTTTACCTTCACTTCAATACATAGAAAACCTCTACCCAACGATTTCACTAGTAAAGTCTACGAAGGTATACATACCCTACCCCCCTCCGGATTTGAACTTGTGACCTCTTAGGAGGAAACACATGTTCTTAACCATTAGGCTCACTCGGGCTGTGATGTGAGGACCACGACGACGATGTTGGGAATTTCCCCAACCCGAGCTAGGTCATGGTCCCATCAGTCACAGGACCACGGTCTGGCCTGCAGGGTGGTTGTCTGCCTACCGAAGAGACACAGGGGCGATGGCGGGCATTGCCCCAACCATCGAAGGCCAAGATGTGGCCCCATGTGACCATGCCCTCACCCGGGGGGCTGGGTTGGTGCCCCTCCCCATGATATTTTAAAATAGTTTATATATATATATATACAAACGATACAT
>SNQJ01S0087879.1:0-15751 GCA_010110895.2 Picea sitchensis | reverse complement strand
TTAGAAGATTTTTTTTTTATCAGTTTAAATTTAATTAAGTATATCATATATTAAACTAATTGATGTTTTTCATGATTCATTGTTTGAATTCATTTTTAAATTAACATTAAATTTAATTAGGTATATCATATATTGAACTAATTAATGTTTTTCATGATTCATTGTTTGAATTCATCTTTAAATTAACATCATGTTTAGATGTATCTTATTTATAAAAATCTAAATCACAAATTTTGTACTATATTTTTATTACACATGACATCAAGTAAACTAACACAACTACATAAATAAAAGTGGTTGATATACCTCTATCCACATAATTTTCTATTTTTCAAAACTAATAAAATTAATGAACTTATATTAACCATTTTTAACATAAATTTCATTTTTTCAATTTTCAAAACTAAAATAACAATCTAATATTTTTTTTTAATTACTATTAAATATATAATAATTTAACAAAACTTAAACACCCTTATAATTTTCATAACTTGTATATACTCCAATCATTAAAAATTTATATTTATTTCACTTTAAAATAAAATGAAAACTTTAACTTTTTATATAATCCACTCAAAACAAAAACACATAAAATAAATAAATTATTCATATGAATTGGAGCATGAATCCAACAAAATGATAATTAAATATACTCTAATGATTAAAAATATCTATTTATTTGACTTTAAAATAAAATGAAAACATTAACTTTTATACAATCCACTCAAAACACAAACACATGAAAAACAAATAAATTATTCATATGAATTGAAGCATGCGCCCAAAAAATGATAAATAAGTTGTATTGAATAATTCTGAATAACTATATGTATACATAATTACTACAATAAACATTTATAATAAAACAAAATAATAATTCCACTCCCATAAATAATTATATTTATAAAAAAAATACTACAATATTAGATAAATACAATAAATATTTATTGGAAAATTAAAGAGGTGTTGTTATTTATAATAATGGTAATAATTTCACTCCTATAAATAACTATATTTATGAAAAAATATCAATATTAGATTACTACAATAAATATTTATGAAAAAATATCAATATTAGATTACTACAATAAATATTTATTGGAAAATTAAAGAGTAATTATTTACAATAAAGGGTAATTGAAAATTATGATTATGATGATGATTAACATCCACTAAGATTGAATTGGTCTATTGGACTTTAAGAGGGTAAGTGATTACTTGCGATTCTTTAGAATTTTGTTTCTACTCGAAAAACATTAAGAAAAGCTTTCCAAGATCACCATACTTTTGTTGAGTTAAGAGGTTAGGAAGGTTCGTAGTGTGAAAAATATTTTGAAAATAATATGTAATATGGGTATAGATTGGACAATCTAAGAGTAAGGGATTTTGATCTTCAACCTTCTTAGTGTCACAAAGGTGACACACTCTTTCATCCCATGACATTTTAGGAATCGACTAACGCCCAATTTCACTATGGAGCTCGTGAGAATTTGTTCTCATCTTAGCAATGCTTATTTTTTTCTTTACACTTTGGCAAAACAGATAGATAATTTTGATCTTCTAGATTACGGTTGATTACATCTTTATAATACCTTAATTTTCTTTTTTCCTCTAACTCTTTATCACACCACATTTTCTCCTTAAATTTTGATTTGACGGTTTTTTAATAGTATGTTTATTCTACAAAATGGTGTCTTCCATGATTCCCCAATAGTTTAGCCAAGACCAGGCATCTTTATGCCATCCTCGCTTGAGTCGATGGTGGTTATGACTTGATTTTGAAACAATTTTAGGAAGCCTCTTGTCTTCCATGTTGCTTAACTTGTTATTATACATTAGGTATCTATTCATAGTCATGCTCTCAATGGGGGAGAGGCTTGTTTCTAAGAGGAGGATGGGATATGTCATACTTCTTTTAATTTTGAGATTATAGGTTATAAAATTCTTTTCTATTTGCTTTATCTTTCTCCAGGATTCATGAGAGATACTACATCCCTAGACTTCACATCCATAAATAATAACATGTGTAACAAGAGTCTCAAAGAGGAGTTTCTTGTTATCCCAACTCCAAAGATCAACTGATTTACAATTGTCTTCAAGCCCTGCTTGTTTACTAAATTAAAGAGCTTGAGGGATAAGGATTCGCCCTCCGATTTTAAAAATTTCAGCTTGGTAGCCTTCAATGCCCTTATCTTTCCCATTAGCAAGCCGCTTAACCCCAAACTCTATGTCATCTAAAGAAAAAATGTATTCCTTTGTAGGGACAATAGGATTGGTGTCCATGGCATTAGGGAACTCGTAAAGACTTTTAAGGTAGTAGTTCCAGTACCTTAAGGGAATCCATTATTTTCTTTAGTATTGCGTTTTAAAATTTGGCTCAAGAACTTCTTAGGATCCAACTTATATAGTTGTGAAAGTTGTTCTTTCCTTTTATTGATATAGTATCGTTTTTTCCTTTTAATTAGGGATTTGTACGTATTGATCTTATCGAGTTTTAAGGATTCATTAGAAGAATTCCTAATGGCTTTTCTAGCAATTTTATATTCTTTATCATACCAAGGGTTGGTTGTTCTATTATTATTTTTATAGGACACCTCGAAAGAGAACTTGTTAATAGAAGTGGAAATGGTATTTGTAAAATTATGATAGAGTTCTTCAATGTTGTCCTTATAAGTTAGGAGATTTAATTTACTATTTAAATCTGTTAGGAAAATGTCAACTTTACTTTTGTCAAAGCTCAAATTCCTTTGATTATCAGAATTCTCTTCAATAACACTCCTATGCATAAAAACTTTTAGAATTAGGGTTAAAGATTTATGATAAAGCTCATAATCATTTAAAAGATCAAAATTTACTATATAATTGAAAAAAGAGATATAATAACCATTTATCATAAATGATTTTAACAATAAATATTTTATGCTTGAACATACAATAATAAACTAAATCTTTATACATATAAACTAGTTGAATTATTAATTAAGTGTTTAGTGCATTAACATAATATTTAAATTATAATTTATATATAGATAACTGAAATTGTTAATTAAATCTTTGCATCAACATAAAAATTAAGCTACAATTTAAACTATTAACAATTATGTTTGCCATCATTTATGGTTTTATCCTATTTTCTTCTCATTCCTTTTACAATGAATCACGATAAAAATGAAATTAGTAAAAAAGAATAAACATGCAAAGAAACCGATGGCGAAGATCTCATGGAATGGCATGGCATGAGTCCTCCAATGCATGTAGATTCCTGCTGTATCGGATAATGCCCTTAATAAATATCCCTACAATTAGCGAAGGAAATGATCCGGATTCATAGTTTAATAATTTAATCCGAATTCATAGTTTAATAATTTAATCAAAACTTATAATTTAATAATAATATCTGATTTAATAATATTTGAATAGTAGTAAAAAAAAATACAACACCTTAAAAGTCTAAAATTCAGTGACAAAAACACTAAAATCAACCACATGTCGGCATTAAATCATATCCCAATAATCAAATGGCTAAAATTTGAATGAAAATCAATTATATGCACATAGATGATTACTGTAGAGGCTTAAGAGACAAAGACAACGGGCAAGTTATGGTCTATTTCTCTTAGAGCATAGGAAGAAAGTTGAAAAAGTGATTGTCCGTGTTGTAGCCACAATGGAAGATTATGCAACGGATGAGTTGAAATCTATGAATGATGAATGCATGCACGCACTTATAGAAAAAGACTTATGGCAAAAGATAATGAGGACGAAGAATATGATATTAAATATTGAATTCACATATCCAATGAGTGGGAAATTATAATTTTATACAATTGATAAATTATTCAATACTATTACCATCATTTTTTCCATTAAAATACATCTTGCCAAAAATAAAACTAGGGTTTCAAAGCGAATCACTTACTCTTCACTGGAGCTCTTTTATGTAGTTAGGGTTTTAGGCTCAAAAGAGAAAATGATTATAACTTCTATTATACTTCGAGGAATCGATATTATAACCATGATTATGAAATTCCATGGATACTCTCATTCTTATAACATTGGTTTCACTGAAATCTATTCACTATGTCAAAAAATATCCAATTTGCAAAGTTTGTGATTGTTGCTGAAAAACCCTAAAAAGCTTGATTTTAAGTCAAAGATATCTCCACTTCAAGAACTACAATTTGGACAATTATTTTTTATTTAAATTAGGTTTTTTTTCAAGAGGAATTCATATAGTGAGATAGATTCTCCAAATTGTTCATATAAAGTTAACAAATTGACCTGAATTCTACTATCCTCTCTTTTCCTTCAAAAATCAGAAAAATGGAAAAAAAAATGTCTCCCACTTTATGCCCCACAATTCTACCACTTTGTTCCCAAGAAAGAGATCTAAAACCACTTGTAGTATAAATTCAATGATGTAAAAGAGAATATAGCCCTTAATTTGAGAAATAAACCCTTGAACATCCAAAATATCAAAGACCTCCCATTCACACTTGTAACTAGTTGAGAAATATCTTGCCATCCTCGTATAAATAGAGGATCATAGTATGCAAAATAAAAAAGAATCCATAACATTGTTATGAGGTTCAAAAATCTCTTGGAGAAAGTCATCTTTCCCTTGAGCCATATGTTTGAGCAAGTGTAGCATTGAGAAAGCGTTACACTTCTTGTGAAGCTAAGCCTTGGGTATTTTTCACCATTGTAGACTCATCATTGGAGAGTGATAGCTCTAATTTTTGAGGGATCAAAGAACCCTCCCTTAGGAGGAATAGGGGATTCATTGTTCCATATTTCTCCTCTTGGTGTACTCAATTTGAATATTTAGTTATATTGGGTAACTATTTCATGTGTTCAATTTCATGGATCACTTGTTTATGTTAGCTTAGTTTGTTTCTTATTCTTAGTTGTTATTTTATAGCTTTGTATATTGTTTTCTAACTTGTAGGTCCACTAACTTGTTAACCATATTTATGTTCTTCCTTGTTAGCTTACTAGGCTAGTTAAGGGACTCTCTTTGTGCTCACACTTGTGACAAAAGGCCAAAAATAGTTTGGTGACCATACTGGAGTTGTTCCTCTCACTTTATGTTGTTTGCAAGACCAAGATCTGACCTAGGCATACCCTCATACAATCACAATTTTCATCCCACCATTTCCCTATGTGTGTTTGGGTCCAGTTCAAACATATGTGTAGTCCACGTAGTCCCGCATTCTATAATAACTCTCTCAACATGCACTATGCACTATGTGTGCGACTGTTCTTTGTTTAGTCGTGCATTGTTCTCTTTTTTCGAAATTGTAATGCTTGAGAAGCCTATTTCCACCAAGTAGATTAGATTTGATTTAGGCACTATTGTAAAAGCCATCAATAGTGAATATTTTTAATGAAAAAATCAGAAATATCTCATTCACACATTTTTTCAAACACTTGACTAATCTGAGATTATAATCTTTAATAAATTTCTTTAAAACAGAAAGCAACTTAAAGATAAAATACTTAAGTCAAGCAAATCACGAATCCATAATCTAATAATGCAACAATTAGACAAGTGGTTTTTGGTCCAATGACCAGGGAAAAAAACCCCACTGTGGGGAAACCCTAGAGAGATTATTTCTATTATTCAAGAGAAAATATGAAATTTTTTTACAACCCATAAATTTAATGATTCCAACTCGAAAAAATCAGAAATGAAAATCAACTTATCTATGTTGTTGGCCCTTGACCAAGTCTGAGGATCCTTGGTCATGTTGACCTATTTTTGGGACTTCGACAGACTGTCGAAAGAAGGAGCGCAAGTCGAAGCAGAGATCGCGGGATCTCAACCCCTTTTTAGGGATTTTTGGGTTTAGAGCTTATGTAACGAGAATGGGGATGTCAGCCCATGGGTTTACCCATGTTTAGGCCCATTTTGTAATGTATAAATAAGTAGCTAGGCGATGTAAGAAGAGGCCAGTGTGCTAAGTGATAAAGTTCGATCTATGTGATCAAAGGAGGGACAAGTATGTGATGCTAAGTGTTAAGTGTTAATTGTTATGTGAAAGTGATTCTAGGAGATTGTGGAAGGCTTTGTGCTATAACTCAAGGAAGGAGGATCTAGTGAAGTGTGCAGATCTCCTGTCCTCTGTGGAGTAAGATCTCAAGGCTATATGCATGTAGCTAATTGATCGAAGATAATAAAAGAGAAGAAGATTTGGTGGGCATAGCCCCAGGGTGGGGGTGAACCACATATATCCTGCGTTGTGGTTGCTATGTGCTTTATGGTTGTTCTATTGTCTATGTGATTAGATTCTTAGTGCAGATATGTATGCTTAGAAGGATCTAATATGGTAGCTTAGTACTGAATAATGTGAATGAATGATAGATATGATCTATGTTGATATGCTTATTACTTGAATCTATTGGATATGTATACATACTGTGTTGATTTATTGTTAGGGTTTACCTGTGCTGTAAACTAAGTCTGAATATTAACGAACTGTAACTGTTAAGTGATATGTTAAGGTGTTGTAATCACAGATCTTTGTCCCAACTGAAGCTGCAGACACTGGAGTCCTACAAGCACCCCTGCCTCTACCTCGAGTGAGACTTCATCTTTTTCGTAGGTGTTGTCGAAAGGGCCAGTAGTTAGAGTTTTGTTGGTGCATTGTTGTAGCATTGAACCCTAGGTCTGCCCCTGTTCCAACAAATGGTTCCGTTGTCAGGACCTGAAACTGTGATTGCTGGGAACTGAGGTAAAGAAAAAGAGAAAGGCCCTATGCATAGATATGTTGATGAAGTGCACCATATCTGACCTGAAACTGTGATTATGGGGAACTGAAGGAAAGAAAGAAATCTCTGTGCATATAACTATTTCCTTAGTGCACATTATTCTACTTAAACTGTAAAGCTCTATGCTAAAAGATAAGTTAGATCTTAAGAAAAGAGGTAAGATCTCGAAGCTTTTTTCTCTAGTAAAGGTAAGAATAGTGAAATTTTTTAGATCTAGAAGCTTTGTGCTCTGCTGAAAGTAAGATTAGTGGAAATTTTTGTTTCAAGAGTGTGGATCTAGGTATGCTTTATAAATGTTATCCTAGTCTGAAAACTGGGTCACAAGTAGAAGAGAAAAGGTTTGATATGAGTAGATCTGATAGAAATAATGAAAGATACGTTATTCCTATGCATAGAAAGAATGTTTGGACTAACAAATGGATGCAGGATCCTAGAATTTTTTTTTTGTAGGAATGCCCTGGAAGAAGACCTAGTTGTATTTGTTGTAAAACTATGGACCATGAAGTTTTAGATTTCCCTAGAATGATTGTTAATCTTGACAGAATGAATATGAGACAAGAAAACCTTGAGGAAGGTCACGAAATTGAGACCATGATAGAACCCCAGACATATTATGAGACTATACTACTGCAAATGAAATATACCCTAAATGGTCACAAAGTTATCAACTTATCAGAGATCTTTAGACAAAAAGAATGCTTAGAAGCAAGAATAAGAGACTTCGACATAGACTGTGTTCTGGATGAGGAAACAAAGGTAAATATCATGACAGAAAGAACTTGGGAAGCTTTAGGAAAGCTTGATATGATTCCTTCATTATTATATACTAACACTATTAAATAATTCATTAGGAGTAAAACCTAATAACCTAATTACCAAAAACCCTAAACAAATAATTAAAAGCCTCTTATAACCTAGATTTTTATTTACTTATACGCACTAATTATTATCCTAATCATAAACAAGTAATACTCATATTTAATCAATCTAGTAAATTGTCATGACTAAACCCTAAAAATAATTAATAAATAACCTCCTAATCACTCTCAAAACCCTAGATTTATTTCTAATTAAATTTAAGTCTCATTAATTAAATTAAATTCCGAAATTAGGATAGCCGACTTAGTTAATAACTTTTAAATTTATTTTTTTCTTGCATTTAAAGTATTAATTGATGACGATTAGCTAGCTCTCATTCGACGATTAGTCCTGATGATGAATCCTGATTCAGATTTGAAACATCGATGATGAAATGACAAGAAATGTGGATTATCCGAACAACACATGTGAAACTCCTCACCAAAGAAACTTAAAAACATCAATATCTTCCCTGTACGGAAGGGAAACCTGGAAAAATTTATGTTTACTGGAAAACCTATGGATTAAAATTGTTAGACAAGCTGTTGATTTTGATTTTCTTAAAAAATGCAGAGACAATAACCTAACCTTGATTTTCGCCCTCATTAATCACCAAATTCGTAGAAGATGGAACTACAAAGCCTTTGAATGTCTCAGTCATGCCCTAGTCTGGGGAGAATTAAGAAAAACGCACGCAGTATTGGACACTCTGTCAAGAAATGAAAACTTCACTTACAACTCACACATAAGATTCGTATGGACCTATGGATAGTGATGTATGCCAGCGCTGCATTAAAGGCAGAGAGAGAGATATGCAAAGCTATTGAACGCCACACATGAAAATTACAAAATCTCACAACAAAAAGGGACACGGCAAACAACAGAAATAACGCCACAGATAATAGGGATAAAGATACAGCAAACGATGGCAGGAAAGTGGTAAACCTGTCCAACCTTGATCTTAACAAGGAAGAAATAGATATCCTAATGAAAGTATTAGGGTTCGCCATTGCTCTGAAAACCGTCCCTATCGAAAACATAGTCTGCAACTTAGAAGACAACATAAAAAACCTCAATGAAGAAGATAAGGATCCCATTAGGCAAGATTGCGCCATGGTCCTCAGGAATGAAAAACCACAGAGTTGTTCCTCTCACTTTCTGTTGTTTGCAGGACCAAGAGCTGACCTAGGCATACCCTCATACAACAAAATTCAGCTTCTTTTTGAGAGAAGACAATCACAATTTTCATCCCACCATTTCCCTATGTGTGTGCGGGTTCGGTTCAAACATATGTGTAGTCCGCGCAGTCTCGTGTTCTATAATAACTCTCTCAACGCGCACTATGCACTATGTGTGCGACTGTTCTTTGTTTAGCCGTGCATTGTTCTCTTTTTTCAAAATTGTAATTCTTGAGAAGCCTATTTCCACCAAGTAGATTAGATTTGATTTAGGCACTATTGTAAAAGCCATCAATAGTGGATATTTTTAATGAAAAAATCAGAAATATCTCATTCACACATTTTTTCAAACACTTGACTAATTTGAGATTATAATCTTTAATAAATTCCTTTAAAACAGAAAGCAACTGAAAGCTAAAATACTTAAGTCAAGCAAATCACTAATCCATAATCTGGTAATGCAAAAATTAGACAAGTGATTTTTGGTCCAATGACCAGGGAAAAAAACCACATTGCGGGGAAACCCTAGAGAGATTATTTCTATTATTCAAGAGAAAATACAAAATTTATTTACAACCCAGAAATTTAATGATTCCAACTCAAAAAAATCAGAAATGCAAATCAACTTATCTATGTTGTTGGCCCTTGACCAAGTCTGAGGATCCTTGGTCACGTTGACCTATTTTTGGGACTTCAACATACTGTTGAAAGATGGAGCACAAGTCGAAGCAGAGATCGTGGGATCTTGGCCCCTTTTTAGGGATTTTTGGGTTTTGAGCTTATGTAATGGGAATGGGGATGTTAGCCCATGGGTTTACCCATGTTTAGGCCCATTTTGTAATGTATAAATAAGTAGCTAGGTGATGTAAGAAGAGGCCAGTGTGCTAAGTGATAAAGTTCGATCTATGTGATCGAAAGAGGGACAAGTATGAGATGCTAAGTGTTAAGTGTTAAATGTTAAGTGAAAGTGATTCTAGGAGACTGTGAAAGGATTTGTGCTATAACTCAAGGAAGGAGGATCCAATGAAGTGTGCAGATCTCCTGTCCTCTGTGGAGTAAGATCTCAAGGCTATGTGCATGTAGCTAATTGACCGAAGATAATAAAAGAGAAGAAGAGTTGGTGGGCGTAGCCCCAGGGTGGGGGTGAACCACATATATCCTGCATCGTGGTTGCTATGTGCTTTATGGTTGTTCTATTATCTATGTGATTAGATTCTTAGTGCACATATGTATTCTTAGAAGGATCTAATATGGTATCTTAGTACTGAATAATTTGAATGAATGATAGATATGCTCTATGTTGATATGCTTATTACTTGAATCTATTGGATATGTATAAATACTGTGTTGATCTATTGTTAGGGTTTACCTACGTTGTAAATTAAGTCTAAATATTAACAAACTGTAACTGCTAAGTGATATGTTAAGGTGTTGTAATCACAGATCTTTGTCCCAACTGAAGCTGCAGACACTGGAGTCCTACAAGCACGCATGCCTCTACCTCGAGTGAGACTTCATCTTCTTCACAGGTGTTGCCAAAAGGGCCAGTATTTAGGGTTTTGTTGGTGCATTGTTGTAGCGTTGAACCCTGGGTTTGCCCCTGTGCCAACAAATGGTTCTATTGTCAGGACTTGAAACTGTGATTGCTGGGAACTGAGGTAAAGAAAAAGAGAAAGGCCCTATGCATAGATATGTTGCTGAAGTGCACATTATCTAACCTGAAACTGTGATAATGGGGAACTGAAGGAAAGAAAGAAATCTCTGTGCATATAACTGTTTCCTTAGTGCACAATATTCTACTTAATCTGTAAAGCTCTATGCTAAAAAGAGAAGTCAGATATGAAGAAAAGAGGTAAGATCTCGAAGCTTTGTGCTTTGGTAAAGGTAAGAATAGTGAAAAGTTTTAGATCTAGAAGCTTTGTGCTCTGCTGAAAGTAAGATTAGTGGAAATTTTTGTTTCAAGAGTGTGGATTTAGGTATGCTTTATAAATGTTATCCTAGTCTAAAAACTAGGGCACAACTAGAAGAGAAAAGGTTTGATATGAGTATATCTAATTGAAATAATGAAAGATATGTTATTCCTATGCATAGAAAGAATGTTTGGACTAACAAATGGATGCAGGATCCTAGAAAGATTTTTTTGCAGGAATGCCTTGGAAGAAGACCTAGTTGTATTTGTTGTAAAGCTATGGGCCATGGAGTTTTAGATTTCCCTAGAATGATTGCTAATATTGACAGAATGAATATGAGACAAGAAAACCTTGAGGAAGGTCACGAAACTGAGACCATGGTAGAACCCCAGACATAATCAGAGACTATACTACTGCAAATAAAATATACCCTAAATGATCACAAAGATATCAACTTATCAGAGATCTTCAGAGAAAAAGAATGCTTAAAAACAAGAATAGGAGACTTCGACATAGACTGTGTTCTGGATGAGGAAACACAGGTAAATATCATGAAAGAAAGAACTTGGGAAGCTTTAGGAAAACCTGATATGATTCCTTCATTATTATATACTAACACTATTAAATAATTAATTAGGAGTAAAACCTAATAACCTAATTACCAAAAACCCTAAACAAATCATTAAAAGCCTCCTATAACCTAGATTTTTATTTACTTATACACACTAATTATTATCATAATCATAAACAAGTAATACTCATATTTAATCAATCTAGTAAATTGTCATGACTAAACCCTAAAAATAATTAATAAATAACCTCCTAATCACTCTCAAAACCCTAGATTTATGTCTAATTAAATTTAAGTCTCATTAATTAAATTAAATTCTAAAATTAGGATAGCTGAATTAGTTAATAACTTTTAAATTAAAATTTGTCTTGCATTTAAAGTATTAATTGACGATGATCAACTAGCTCTCATTCGACGATTAGTCCTGATGATGAATCCTGATTCAGATTCGAAACATCGATGATAAAATGACACCAATTGTGGATTATCCAAACAACACATGTGAAACTCCTCACCAAAGAAACTTAAAAACATCAATATCTTCCCTGTACGGAAGGGAAACCTGGAACTATTTTTGTTTACTAGAAAACCTACAGATTAAAATTGTTAGACGAGCTGTTGATCTTGATTTTCTTAAAAAATGTAGAGATAATAACCTAACCTCGATTTTCGCCCTCATTAATCACCAAATTCGTAGAAGATGGAAGTACAAATCCTTTGAACGTCTCAGTCATGCCCTAGTCTGGGGAGAATTAAGAAAAACGTGCACAGTATTGGATGCTCTATCAAGAAATGCACTGAAACTTCACTTACAACTCGCGCATAAGATTCGTATGGACCTATGAATAGTGATGTATGCCAGCGCTGCATTGAAGGCAGATAGAGAGAGATGCAAAGCTATTGAATGCCACACATGAAAATTACAAAATCTCACAACAAAAAGGGACACGACAGGCAACAAAAATAACACCATAGATAACAGGGATAAATATATAGCAAACGATGGCAGGAAAGTGGTAAACCTGTCTGACCTTGATCTTAACACGGAAGAAATATATATCTTAATGAAAGGATTAGGGTTCGCCATTGCTATGAAAACCGTCCCGATCGAAAACATAGTCTGCAACATAGAAGACAACATAAAAAACCTTAATGAAGAAGATAAGGATCCCATTAGGAAAGATTGCACCATGGTCCTCAGGAATGCAAAACCACCTAAAAATAACATCAACAAAAAGGAGGGAGAATCCATTAAGAACCTCAGAAACAATGAAAACATTATAATTCTAAGAGCTGATAAAGGAGGGGCTAGAATAGTCATGAAAAAAATGGACTACAACATCAAAATGATGGAGCGTATCACCACGACTGGAAGTTACAAGAAGCTAGACACCAAACCAATATCGAAGGTCATCAAAGAAGTCAAGAAGGCCATTAAAGTCTCCAACCTCGATGAATAGATGAAAAAATGATTAACCCCAAGTTGCCTAATCACCCCTAGAATTTATGGACTCCCTAAGATCCACAAGGAAGGAGCCCCTCTAAGACCAATCGTCAACACAATCAGTTCCCCAACCTATGAACTATCCAAATACATGGCAAGAATCCTAGGACCATTAGTCAGCAAATTAGACTCATACATCAAGGATTCAAGAGACTTCATGGAACTCATAAAAGAGGAGAAAATTGATTCAAAGGATATGCTCTTCAGTTTTGATGTAGTTTCACCTTTTACTAAGATCCCACTAAATGAGACCATTCAAGTCATAAAGGAGGTAACATACCCTCAAACAACTAGACTATCAGAAGTGTGTCTAAAATCAACTTTCTTCAGCTTCCAAGGAGAGTTTTTCGAACAAACAGGTGGAGTAGCCATGGGATCCCCTTTATCCCCAATTGTAGCCAACCTCTACATGGAGAAGTTTGAGAAAAATTCCCTTGAAACATACCACCTGAAACCATCAAGATGGAAAATGTATGTGGACAATACCAATGTCAAGTGGCCTCATGGAAAAGAAGAACTAGATAGATTCTTTGAGCACCTCAATGGAATTTATGAGAACATCAAATTCACCATGGAACTAGAGGATAGCAATAGCATACCCATCCTAGACGTGCTTATAACTAGGAAATAGGATGGCACACTTGGGCACAAGGTTTTTAGGAAGAAAACTCACACAGAAAACTACCTTCACGCTGAATCCCACCACCACCCCTCTTAAAAGATGGGGGTTCTCAACACCATGGCCATAAGGGAAACAAAAATTTATGACAAGGAACATCTTAAAGAAAAAATAGACCACTTAACTAAGGTCTTCAAGAACAATGGATATAGAGATAGAGACATAAAAAAGGCAATAGATAAGAAGGAAAGAAGGACTCGTACACAGAATGATCAAACCTCCAACATTAAAGCCTTTCTTCCCTATATTCGGGGTGTCACAGACAAGATTGCCAAGGCTTTAAAAAGAAAACAAATTATGATCTCCTTCAAACAACTAATTACTATCAGACAAAGAATGAAGTCTGTAAAGGACCCTATAGAAAATTGACAAAAAAAAGGCATCTACAAAGTGTCCTATTCATGTGGGAAATGTTACATTGGTGAAACTAGACGATCATTCCAGGTAAGGATTAAGGAACACGAAGAAGACATTAGAAATGAACGTACCTGCACTTCTGCCTTAGCAGAACACTCCCTCAAAACCAAACATCATGTTTTCCTTGAGGATACAAAGATACTAGCAAATGAGGGTCACTACTACAAAAGATGCTTAAGAGAAACTCTGGAAATAATCAAGCACCCCAACAACATGAACAAAGATGGTGGCCTGGAGGTAAGTAGCTTTTGGCACCCATTAATCAACCAAGTAAGGGACCATCATGGACCAAATCAGGTATGACACCGACCTTTTCCTTTCCTTTCCTTTCTTGTTTCGGTTTAATTTTAATAGGTTCTTAGGTTTAGGGGTCTATCTAGTCTTTCTAGTACTATAAAAATTCTAATTTAAAACTTGTCACTATATACTTTATTAATTAAACCCTATATACCCTAATCCTTTTACAAACCCTAAAACTCTCATTAGATATTATTACCCTACAAACTTATATTAAAACACTATCAATTCAAATAACTAGATATGATTAAAACCTAAGATCTTAAATAAAAAAACCTAAATGATTAAAGAAACCTAGATTTCACACTATTTTCTATATTGACACCTAACTATAATATCCACACTTAGGTAATAATCATTAATCATTGACTTTGATTCTCAACATTAATACATATATGTAATCATATGATATTAATATCCCAATCACCTTAAAAATAATCACAAATAACCCCACTACATATATACTAACATTATTAAATAATTAATTAGGAGTAAAACCCAATTACCTAAAACCCTAAACAAATAAATAATTAAAGCCTCCTATAACCTAGATTTTTATATATTTATACACACTAATTATTATCCTAATCATAAACAAGTAATACTCATATTTAATCAATCTAATAAATTGTCATGACTAAACCCTAAAAATAATTAAAAAATACTAATAAATAACCTCCTAATCACTCTCAAAACCCTAGATTTATTAGATTAAAAAAACCCTAAAACACTTAGTTTGTTTATTACCTAAGTGCTTAAAAAACCATAACAAAACCCTAAATGATTAAAGAAACCTAGACTTCACACTATCATCGATATTGACACCTAACTATAATATCCACACTTAGGTAATAATCATTAATCATTGACTATAATCATATGAGATTAATATCCTAATCACCTTAAAAATAATCACAAATAAACTCCACTATTTATATACTAACACTATTAAATAATTAAGTAGGAGTAAAACCTAATAACCGAATTACCTAAAAACCTAAACAAATAATTAAAAGCCTCCTATAACCTAGATTTTTATATACTTATACACACGAGGGTGAAATCATAAAGATGAGTTACACTTTTGCTTGTTTTATGAGAAAAAAAACTGTATTTTCACAAGTTCTTCAACTTCTGGCATACAAAAGTATTTTTTATTTATTTAGAATTTCACTTTATAGTAAAAACAAAACTTGTGAAGAATTGTGTTAGTTTTCCAATGGCTATTTTTCAAATTTTTTTCATTACGATTTGATATGTCAATTTGACAATTGTTTAACAGTATGTTCCTTAAACATGAAAGGAACGATAATGAGTTACTTTTTTCTACAACAATGTATCTATTATTAAACTTACATTTTTAAGAAACAAAATATATTGCAACAATCTACAGAGACTCTATTTGTTATGAATATAATTTTGAATCTAATGGATGAATATTATAATTTCTAGATTTTTTTGAAGTTGACCAAGCTGAAAACGTTGTAGATTTTAAACACATGTTTTTCTACACCTTGTATCTATCTTAATTTTTACTTAAAACTAAAATTTAAATATACCCTTTTG
>SNQJ01S0087878.1:33632-51100 GCA_010110895.2 Picea sitchensis | reverse complement strand
CCTTAATTGCCTTTTTCTTTGTTTCACTTTTTTTTTTTTATTCATTTAGTCCTTTTTCTAGATATGCATTTCATCACATAGGACTTGTTATCGCAAATATTGTAGTTTGGGAAAATCCCAACCCAAACACCAAGTGTGCAACACAACTAGAACAACCTAACACTGTCACCTCAATCGATGTCCCCCTTGTTTTATGAAGAACAAATCCAATACAAGGGAGGCTTCTTGGGTGACGCTAGGGGGATTTGGATGGGAGAAGAAAATATCTTGAAGAATGCCATTATAGGTCAAGGTAAAGGATGGAAGTGAGGCATGAGAAAAGGTCTTATGAGCTAGTAAATGATTTCCAAGGTTGTGTACTTGCAAAGCAATATTAGACCTTCCCGGAACAATACAATATATGATTATTAAAGCCTCAAAACCAACGAGGAATCAATAAGAATCCTTTCTGTCCCAAAATAGCAGCAGTATGGAAATCTATATCATCAATAAATAAGTTATGATGGCTGCAAATTAAACCATCAAAATCAAGTGTATGATGTTGGAAAACAAGGCTAGCAATTACTAGACAATCTTCCAATAATTAAACCAAGACTTTGATAGANGCAGCAGTATGGAAATCTATATCATCAATAAATAAGTTATGATGGCTGCAAATTAAACCATCAAAATCAAGTGTATGATGTTGGAAAACAAGGCTAGCAATTACTAGACAATCTTCCAATAATTAAACCAAGACTTTGATAGAAAAAGAGGGTTGTTGTTAAGTGTTATCAGAAATATTTTATAACAACCTTATGGTTGTAGAAATTTTTTACTACAACAGCAAGTTATAGCCACTAAAATCAACAAGCAACCCACCCATACAATATCCTTTACGAAGTAGATCAATTATGACATCTTGCAAGTGAATTTCAATGGTTAAAAAGTGAGTAAAAGAGTGAAAAAGAGTGATTTTGTTGAAACCCTATTGGTTGTAGCTAAATGTTTATTATAGTATCTATATCACTTGGATAAACAAGACTCCCTTATTCTATTATGGTTGTGATCGATAAAATCAGTAAGTTTGCACACTTTATTCTTGTGAAATCTACTTTTAAAGCTATAAACATCGCTGAAATATTTATGAAAGAAATTTGTAGACTACATGGTATTCCTAAAATGGTGATCTCAGATAGAGACATAAAATTTACATCCACTTTTTGGAAAGAATTGTTTGCAGGGCTAAATGCTACTTTGAATTTCAGAACGATTTACCATCCACAAATGGATGGACAGACTGAACGAACAAATAAAATCGTAGAATATATGATCCGCATGTATGTAAGAACAAATCCAAGTAAGTGGGAAGACTACTTGTACTTGGTAGAATTCACATATCATAATGGGTACCAAACTTCAGCTAAATTGAGCCCCTTTGAGGTACTGTATGGAAGAAAGTGTACGACACCAATTAGTTGGGATGACCAAGTTGACAGACTCATAAATGCTCCAAGAAATGGAAAGTACAGTAAGAAAGGTGCAACAAAACTTAAAAGAGGCACATGACACACATAAAAGTTCCGTGGACCAGAAAATAAGACACTTGGAACTTCAAGTGGGAGATCATGTTTACTTAAAATTCAAAGCCCAAAAGAGTTCACTAAAACTCAAGAATTGTGCCAAGTTGGCACCCAGGTTTTGTGGACCCTTCGAGATGTTATCTCGAATTGAACCCATAGCATACCAACTTGCACTTCTAGCTATTCTAAGAATTCATAATGTATTTCATGTTTCCTTGTTGAAAAATTGTGTCCATGACCCCAATCATATGATTGATTGGAACTTTGTGCAGGTGGAACCAGAAGGCGAGTTCTAGGTAGAACCCCTGTGCGTTCTAGACCAGAGAGAAATAACACTTCAGAATAGAGACGTCGCTCAAGTAAAGGTGCAATGGAAGAACTTTAGTCCTAAGGAGGCCACTTGGGAGTTGGAGGGAGATTTGTGGAAATATCATCCAATCCTGTTCCAAGAAAGGAACGAACACTAAGGACAGTTTTTTATTGAAGGGGGAAAGGATGTGACATCCCCAAAAATAAAGTATTTTTGAAATTCAAAATTTGTTAGAAAATTATTTTGTTTTTAGTAAATTCGAATTTGGAATTTTTTTTCCCATTTATGGCAATTCCAAATTTCGAATTTAATAAATTGTAACTAATTATTATGACAGTTGGGCAGAGACCTGATTTGACCCAACTAACTATTTGACTATGACACTTGTATCTAAAAAGAATATTGTTTTATTTATTGCAGGAGGACAAATGGAACAACCATGTTAAACTTAGCTCACCATGACTCCATGAGTGGGGAGCATGTTGGAACTACCTCTGGGATGATTGTTACAAGTGGAAAATCAAGCATTTGGCCATTGATAGCCCCTGAAAATCAGGGATTTAGAAAGCTACAAAAAATCCCAAGGGAGGGAAAAAGACCTAGGCAAAAATATTGGTGTGATATATAGCATATGTGAGGAGGCACGATGCTGCCTAGTATGCTGGGGGGAAAAGACGATTGGATCTCTTGTTTTTATGAACACTATGGATTGAGTGTGAGGAAAGAGGAGACTACTGAAACTGAAAGGCATTTATGAGGAGGAGGTTCCAAGTTCGCCCTCATGGGTTCATGGTTAGGCTAGGGGGTGAATCGGGCAAGTAGTTTGGCTGCCCTATTCTACAGTTGGGAGGAACGTGGTTGCTCCCTTTGTATTCCCGCGAATTGTTTCAGATATGTAATCTCTCTTGTCTTTTTGAATGATTATATCTAATTACTGTAATGCATCTATTTAAATTATCGTATATCTGATGTAATGAAATTGGTGTATCTAAATTGAATTAATTCTATCACTATAGAGTGAATTAGTTACAGATGTATCCTAATGCTTAAAGTCTATATGGAAACAAAAAACTGAGCGAAATTGTTCGATTATATGATTATGTTAAGTTGAGTTCTCCTACATAATAGTTGGGTAAATCATTTTCTGAAATCAATTTCCTAAAGAGCTCCTTATGACTCGATTAGTGTCGATACAAAAATTAGAAGTTATGTGATTTTAATTTTAGGGAAATCGAATGGATGGATGTGATTAAATTATGGAAGTAACCCTTTTTCCTATAATTGGATTTCTGTTAGAACAAAAGTATTTCCTCTACATCAAAATTCTGGTATAAATCATCTAGGCACGGATAGGTTGAACACTAGTTTTTATGTATATATATAAAGTAAGTATATTTCTACAATTACCAAACTCAGAGTTAGAAATTTAATCGAAACATTATCTACCACTTAGCGTGGCTTTAAGCCTTTATGAACCAATACATTCTACGGTATATCTATATCACATATAGATATAATGAAATTACTATTAGCAGGCATTATAATGAAATCGAGAACCTAATATCTACATAAGAAAATATATTTATATATCAACCTATTGACATGGATTCGTTCTTTTACTATGAGTATGATGAATTCTCGACATACATGCAACCATAGTTACAAAGAAAATGCATAGGAGTTGGAATACCCTAACTAAAACAACAGCTGATACACTTCATTCAACATGTATCGAACATAGTAGACTAATGGATATCATTAACCCCTTTATTAGAACGAAATAGGCTAATGGCGCAAGCAGAGTCAAGTTGCATAAATAACAAGTACAGTATTTGAAATCGAAAGACAGAGTCACATTGACACGGATTATCATTCTGAGTAAGATTCAACCAAGATTGCCTTTCTTGAATTAAAGAAAAAAGAGTGTATTACATAGCTTGCCAAATCTAAATTCAAATACAGACTCAACACTATGCAAGAGATGGCGTTATGCAATTAATGGAAAAACAACCCCAAGGGTTTACTCCAACAAATACTACAACAGACAAGAACTATGCATAATAGAGCTAGTTGAATAACGATATCATTGGATGATGCTAGAACCTGTAGAATTGTCCTGAGAGGTGAGGGTTCAGAACCCAAATACTTTTTTCATAGGAGGCAGTGGCGGTATCTGAGACTTGTACAGACAGAGACCCTACAAGAAAACGAAACCTGTAAACATTGGTCTCTATTGGAAGTTTAGGTAAAAAAATAAAAGTAATTGCAATAAGATAATGAAAGTTAAACCAATAATTCCCTTTCCAGAAAAATACTTATCTTATGATGCATGGGTTCAAATCCTTTCCCCATCCCCACTGTCTCTTTAGAGGTTTAGGCCAAGCGAAGAAGGTGCGGTACAATTTCTGATGGGTCCTCACAAGAACAAGGCCCATCATTAGTGACGGTAACAAGTTTACCAAACCCCCTCTCTTAAGAATTAATCAATACCGGAAATCCTTAGCTTGTAAACTGTAAAAAGTTTCCACAAGAGGAATGCCAAAATAGTAACACAACCGTTTCATACAGAATATGGACATGTTTAAAAGTTAAGTTTAAATCAATATTGAACCAAACTATAATAAGTAAAATTCAAAAATAAGATCAGATTCATCATGCTATGGTATTCAGATGACATAAATGAATTGCCGCCCATCAAGGTGTCAAGGGTTCATTCCAAGACCCGAAATATCATGCTGTAGGATTTCCAATAAATTTACCAAGGTATCACGGAGACAGAAGAAACTAAATAAAATAACAATAGTAAAGGATAGTCGAGAATCTGATAGATTTACATAATATATAAATAGAAGGAATATAATATACTACCCTACCAAATAGAAAGAGTCCCCATTGATGAACTATTCACAGGGCCAACATCTCTCGGTGAGATTCTTTAAGGAAAACAAAAATAGTAATAACGAAAATGAAGCGACAGATATACCAAGCCTTAGGTATTTCTCAGTGAGATGCATGGTAAAAACTATATCCTCCCTATGTTAAATGAAAGCTTACTTGTGGGGTATCATATGCTATCCAATAACCCTAACTCTGAAAGACCCGATAACTACTACAGACAACTCCCAAACAACTAATCAAATGAAGAACACAAAAGGAATAAAAGACACGATGGTAACTAACAGAACAATAAAATACATAAACGTCGTTCCAAAAAATTACACCTCCATACTGTTATCTATTTGAGGATTATGTTAAGTAAGAACTCACTAGTGTTTCAGACCGCACCATGAGTTACACTATGGAAACAACCACCATCTGTCCTAGTCTTCACCTATGCAAACTGTGGTATGCATGCCTCTTCACAACACTCAAGAATGACAAACTGTGAACCTACTCCAACCCTAATCAATGCATTGATGTCTCGTAGTAAATGAAATGAGTGCGGAGGACAACTAGCCATGTGACAATGGTAGGGTGAGTGTGACGCTTTGGGTATGGAGCCCATTAAACATAAAGGAATTTTGCAGGACGCCCATTAATATAGTACATAGATTTAACTATTGCGATAGAAAAACCATCTCTTCCACTTAAGGAATATCTCGATTGGACACCGTCATGACTCAGGTTAACATTTTTTCCCCCTCTGTGTAGTTTGAGACAACAGTCAGATCCTAGTTGTCAAGATTTCATTGAAATTTGGGTCTAGTACTTTCATTACTTTTTCAACCCCGATTTCAAGAACCAAAACATAACCGAGACTTGGTAGTTAGGTTAACTTCCTGGTGTAAGGGAAAAACCCGACTTTATGTCCATTATGGATAAGAACTAGTTAAAGTTCCTAAGATAACACCATTAAGTGAACCTTCGCGTGGATGTGGAGCTATGCGTTAAATTAAAATGAGTTGTAACATGTACTATAAGACTACCCTTGTATTCCTAACCTATATGAATTTGGGTAAAGATTAAAGGTAGAAGGGGGCATACTAAAGGCCTTGAGAGTTTCCCTTATAAACTTTCTTCTCATGACATATATAGGATATCTGGTGGCAATAGGAATTCTAGGGGTTTATAAAAAGGTTTTGTTTTATAGAGAGAGTTACAATTAGCAAATCTTTATTACAAAATTTCATAATCAAGTCGACAACATAGTCGCATAACTAGGAGTTTCTCCTTCTTCTCCCAAGAAACTTATAATTTTTTTTTATTTTTTTTGTGATAAATATGAGGTACATTACATATGGTATCAGAGAAACATGTTACAACTCTTGGAGCTTGGGCCATCTGATTTACTTAACATATAATTATGTTTATGTAAAGTTAATAAAACCTTTATTGTTCCAAACTGAAAAATCCTTTTTTGTTTTGTTTTAATCATGGCCGCACAGGATGATGCAGAAATGAGGCTAGATGGGAACCCTCAACAAAGATTTCCTAAAAACCAGAGACATAATAGTGACGAAAGTTCACCTACTAAAGTTCTGAAAACAATGAGGAATCTCATTGTCGAATTATAGGTTTTCAAAGCCGACAATGAGAAACCGAAGAAAGCACAACAGGAGCAGCATGAAATAAATGAAGTCCTGTTGCGTAGTATAGTGACCAAGAAAATCCCAAAGGATGATAACAATGAAGAACAAGTCAACAAAAGGGCCTCCAAGAATTTCGGGCCTAAAGTAGAAAAAGGGGACAGTTTGTCAGAAGGTACACCTTGAGTTGAGGACAAAACAAAAATAGACAGAAAAAGAAAACAAGTAGACCACCTTGAAGGGGAATTTAAGAAAATTAAACCAGCTACCTTTGATGGAGAATTGAGAACAGGGGAGGAAGCTGAGACATGGTTGTTAGACATCAAAAAATATTTCTAGATATACAACTATTCCAACAATATGAAGGTCAGTATGGCCATTTACAATCTGAAAGGAAAAGCCAACATTTGGTGGAAAGATATGAAACTGGCCAAAGGCCTAAAAGAAAAACATATGGAGTGGTCTGACTTTAAGAAATACTTCAAGAAACAATACCTATCTGAAAGCTACTATGAAAGAAAACCAAAATAATTCTATGAATACGACTTGGTCAGATGACGATGGAGGATCTTATAAATAAATTCCTGGAACTACCAAGGTTCATACATTATATCCGGGAGGACAAGGTAAAAATCCAACGATTCCTAAGTTATTTACCATAGTCTTACAAGGACAAAATTGAGTTTGACAACACCAAGTCCTTGAGTGAAGTATTCAGGAAAGAAAAAATGTGCTACAACCAGTACAAACAATGAACAAAATTTCCCAAATCTTGGAAGGATAAGAAACAAGACCAAATGAACCAGCGGAAGAAGGGATACCAGTAAGCTCAAACCATCCAAGCACACAAGGAGGCGGTAAAACGGTAAACCTAGGAACAAATATGTTTGGGGAAAACCCATGGGAACCTTCGAAGTGCTGGGAATGTGGAAAGCCTTGTGGAAAGCCTCATCTAAGGAGGATCTGTCCATGTTTAAATCCAACAAACAAAATTGTTGTGCACAATTTGTAGGAAGCCTCGATGGTGGGCGATGTGGGAAGAAGCTTGCATCGAATAAATGCAGCCGTAGAGGGTCAGCAAGCTGACCACCAGTCCTCTATGGTGGAGATCGAAGGTAAAATCAATAACACTAGAATTTTTGTTTTAATTAATCTGGGAGCAACGTTAAGTTATATCACTCCTGGTGTAGTAGAGTCAAATAAACTTAAGAGGATGAAACACGCAACATCTTGGTTGGTGCAATTAGAAACAGGGACTAAACGGAAAGTGGTTGACTTCATTTCTGATTTTCAATTCAGTTTATATGGTAAAAACATAAAAACAAATCTGAATATTCTTCCACTAGGGTCCTATGATGTGATTATCAGAATGGATTGGTTGGAAAAGAACAAAGCAGTTCTAGATTGTTATACAAAGACACTTAATTATAAATATGGTTATGACACTACCAGAATAGCCCAAGGCATACAAAAACCAGTATCAGTTATACAAGTCTCAACAATGAAACTCAAGAAATGCATAAGAAAGGGCTACCAAGTTTACGCCATCCAAGTAATGAATCTGCTAGGAAAAGAAGATAAGACAAAGTTAGAAGTCTTTGTTGTCCTACGTGAATTCAGAGACATGTTTGTTGATGAGATACTGAAATTGCCTCCTAGAAGGGAAATAGATTTGTCCATAGACCTGCTACCTAGTTAAGCCCCTATCTCTAAATCACCTTACTGAATGAGTTTACCAGAATTGACATAATTAAAAATACAGTTACACGATTTGTTGGACAAAGAGTATATCAGACCGAGTGTTTCACCATGGGGGGCACCAATCCTCTTTGTGAAAAAGAAAGACGATACTCTAAGAATTTGTATTGATTATAGACAATTGAATGAAATGACTATTAAGAACAAGTACCTGTTACCTAGGATAAATGACCTGTTCGATCAAGTAGGTGGGGCCAAGATATTTTTGAAATTGGATTTACGATCTCGTTATCAAGTTAGGATAAAGGATGACGATATAAGCAAAAAACAATTTCGAACAAGATATGGATGCTACGAATTCGTAATCATACCTTTCGGACTCACTAATGCACGAGCCACATTTATGTGCCTGATGAACAGTATTTTCAGTGAGTACTTAGACAAATTTGTACTAGTATTTATCGACGATATTCTGGTCTATTTTAAAAAAGAGGAAGAACATGAAGAACACTTAAGAATAGTTTTGCAAATGTTGGGGAACAAAAACTGTATGCGAAATTTGATAAGTGTGACTTTTATCAAAATAAAATACAATATCCAGGACATGTAATTTCAACATAAGGCATTTTCGTCGACCTTGAGAAAATAAAATCCATCATGGAATGGTCAGTACCTAAGGATGTAGCGGATATCCGATCATTCATGGGAATCATCGGATATTATCGCAGATTTATAAAGGGGTTTTCCAAGATAGCCTACCCTATCACGTCATTACAAAAGAAAGGGACCAAGTTTAACTAGTCACAGAAGTGTCGAGACAGTTTTAACAAGATGAAGGAATTATTGACAACTACACCCATCTTGAAGGTAGAAGACCCAGATAAAAACTTTACCATCTGTGTTGATGTGAGTAAAGAAGGACTAGGTGGTGTCCTAACTCAGGAAGGACACGTGATTTGTTATGAGTCCGAAAAATTAAAAGAACATGAGTGAAATTATGTCACTCATGACTTAGAATTGGAAGCAATAATACACGCCTTAAAAATGTGGCGACACTACATAATGGGCAGAAAATTTCTATTATTGACGAATAATTTCAGTGTGAAATATCTGTTAGCCAACCAGATCTTAATGCAAGGCAAGCAAGGTGGCTAGCCTTTTTGAGTGAATTCGACTTCGAGGTGAGACATATCAAGGGTAAGGAAAATAAGGTACCAGATGCTTTAAGAAGAAGAGTCCATGGGTTATTTGAGATAAATATCAGTAGGGAAGAAAGTGATTTGGAGCAAATCATAAGGATGGCAGGTATTAACGACGAAAATTACACTAAGATAATGGAAGAATTACAAGACAATACTACAAACTCAGATAAACCAGATCTAAGTATAGAAAAAAATGGACTATTACGATTTAAAACAAACTTTACATACTAGATTCAACAAAGTTAAAGATAATAGTCTTGGATGAAGTGCATAAGAAACCGTATTTTGGCCATTGAGAATACCAAAAAATGATAACAACACTTATAAAATTGTTTTACTGGCCTAATATGAAGGGAGAAACATCATAATACTTGGCTAGATGCCAATATTGTCAGCAGGTTAAGGCCGAACACCAGCATCCAACCGGCCTATTATAGACATTACCAGTGCCAGAATGGAAATGAGAGACCATATCACTGGAATTTATAATAGGTTTGCCAAAAAATCGGAAACATAATGATTCTAGTATGGTTGTGATCGATAAAAGCAGTAAGTCTGTAGACTTTGTTCCTGTGAAATCTACTTTTAAAGCTATAAACATCGTTGAAATATTTATGAAAGAAATTTTTAGACTGTATGGTATTCCTAAAATGGTGATCTCAAATAGAGACGTACAATTTACATCCACTTTTTGGAAAGAATTCTTTGCAGGGCTAAATACTACTTTGAATTTAAGCACAATTTACCATCCACAAACAGATGGATAGACTGAACGAACAAATTAGATTGTAGAATATATGCTCCACATGTACATAAGAACAAAACCGAGTAAGTGGGAAGACTACCTGTACTTGGTAGAATTTGCATATAAAAATAGGTACCAAACTTTAGCTAAATTGAACCCCTTCGAGGTAATGTATGACAGAAAGTGTACGACACCAATTAGTTGGGACGACCCAGTTGACAGACTTAGAAATTCTCCAAGAAATGGAAAGTACGGTAAGAAAGGTGCAAAAGAACTTAAAAGAGGCACATGACACACATAAACTTTATGTGGACCATAAAATAAGACACTTTGAATTTCAAGTGGGAGATTATGTTTACTTAAAAATCAAAGCCCGAAAGAGTTCACTAAAACTAGGGAACTGTGCCAAGTTGGCACCCAGGTGTTGTGGGCCCTTCGAGATACTATCTCAAATTGAACCCGTTGCATACCAACTTGCACTTCTAGCTAATCTAAGAATTCATAATGTATTTCATGTTTCCTTGTTGAAAAATTATGTCCATGACCCTACTCATATGATTGATTGGAACTTGGTGCAAGTGGAACCAGAAGGCAAGTTCTAGGCGGAACCCCTGCACATTCTGGATTGAAGAGAAATAACACTTCAGAATAGAGACGTCGCTCAAGTAAAGGTGCAATGGAAGCACTTTAGTCCTGAGGAGGCCACTTGGGAGTTGGAGGGAGAATTGTGGAAATCTCATCCAATCTTGTTCCAAAAATGGAACAAACACTGAGGATAGTGTTTTATTGAAGGGGGAAAGGATGTGACATCCCCAAAAATAAAGTATTTTTGAAATTCAAAATTTGTTAGAAAATTATTTTGTTTTTAGTAAAATTCGAATTTGGAATTTTTTTTGTAATTTATGGCAAATACAAATTTCGAATTTAATAAATTGTAACTAATTATTATGACTATTGGGTAGAGACCTGATTTGACCCAACTAACTATTTGACTATGACACTTGTATGTAAACAAAATATTGTTTTATTTATTGCAGGAGGACAAATGGAACATCCGTGTTAAATTTAGCTCATCATGACTCCATGAGTGGGGAACATGTTGGAACTACCTCTGGGATGATTGTTACAAGTGGAAAATCAAGGATCTCTCCATTGGCAGCCCCTGAAAATCAGGGATTTAGAAAGCTGCGAAAATTCCCAAGTGAGGGAAAAAGACCTAGGAAAAAATATTGGTTTGATATATAGCATAGGTGAGGAGGCACGATGTTTCCTAGTATGTTGGGGGGAAAGGATGACTGGGTCTCTTGCTATTATGAACACTATGGATTGAGTGTGAGGAAAGAGGAGACTACTGAAACTGAAAGGCATTTCTGAGGAGGAGGTTCCAAGTTCACCCTCATGGGTTCATGGTCAGGCTAGGGGGTGAATCAGGAAAGTAGTTTGGATGCCCTATTCTATGGTTGGGAGGAACGTGTTGTTCCCTTTGTATTCCCGCAAATTGTTTCAGATATGTAATCTGTCTTCTCTATTTGAATTATTATATCTAATTACTGTAATGCATCTATTTAAATGATCATATATCTGATGTAATGGAATTGTTGTATCTAAATTGAATTAATTTTGTCACTGTAGAGTGAATTAGTTACAGATTTAGCGTAATCCTTAAATTCTGTATGGACATAATAACCTGAGAAAAATTGCTCGATTATATGATTATGTGAAGTCCAGTTCTCCTACAGAATAGTTGGGTAAATCATTTTTTGAAATCAATTTCCTGAGGAGCTTCTTATGACTCGATTAGTGTTGGTACAAAAGTTAGAAGTTATTTGATTTTCATTTTGGGGAAATCGAATGGATGGATGTGATTAAAGTATGGAAGTAACCCTTTTTCCTATAATTGGATTTTTGTTAGAACAAAAGTATTTCCTGTACATCAAAATTCTGGTATAAAGCATATAGGCACGAACATGTTGAACACCAGTTTTTATGTATATATATAAAGTAAGTATATTTCTGCAATTACCAAACTCAGATTTAGAAATTTAATAGGAACTTTATCTACCACTTAGTGTGGATTTATGAATTTATGAACCAATACATTCCACGGTATATCTATATCACATATAGGCTAATATCTATCTAAATTACTATTACCAGGCATTATAATGAAATCCATAACCTAATGTCTACATAAGAAATTATATATATATATATATATATATATATATATATATGAGCATATTGACAGGGATTCATTCCTGTACTATGAGTATGATGAATTCTCGACAGACATGCAACCATAGTTTTAAAGAAAATCCATATGAGTTGGAATACCCTAACTAAAACAACAGTCCATACACTTCATTCAACATGTATCGAACATAGTAGAATAATGGATATCATTAACCCCTTTATTAAAATGGAATAGGCCAATGTCGCGAGCATAGTCGATTTGCATAAATAACAAGTACAGTATTCGAAATCGAAAGACAGAGTCACATTGACACAGATTATCATTCCGAGTAAGATTCGTCCAAGATTGACTTTCTTTAATTAAAGAAAAAGTAGTTTATTACATAGTTTTCTAGATCTAAATTCAAATATAGACTCAACACTATGAAAGAGCTGGCATTATACAATTAATGGAAAAACGACCCCAAGGGTTTACTCCAACAAATACTACAACAAAAAAGAACTATGCATAACAGAGCTAGTTGAATCATGATCTCCTTGGATGATGCTAGAACCTGTAGAATTGGCCTGAGAGGTGAGGGTTTAGAACCCGAATACCTTTTGCATAGGACACAGTGGCAGGTATCCGAGACTTGTACAGACGAAGACCCTAGAATAAAACGAAACCTGTAAACATTAGTCTCTATTAGAAGTTTAGGTAAAAAAGGTAAAGTAATTGCAATAAGAAGATGAAAGTTAAACCAATAATTCCCTTTCCAAAAAAATACTTATCTTATGATGTATGGGTTCAAATCCTTACCCCATCGCCGCTGTCTGTTTAGAGGTTCAGGCCAAGGGAGGAAGGTGCAGTACAATTTTTGATGGGTCCTCGCAAGAGCAAGGCCCATCATTAGTGATGGTAACAAGTTTTACCAAACCCCCTCTCTTAAGAATTAATCAATAGAGAAAATCCTTAGCTTGTAAACTTTAAAAAGTTACCACAAGAGGAATGCCGAAACAACAAAACAAACTTTTCATACAAAATATGGACATGTTTAAAAGTTAAGTTTAAATCAATCATGAACCAAACTGTAACGATTAAGTAAAATTCAATAGTAAGAATAGATTCATCGCGCTATGGTATTCAGATGATGGAAATGAATCGCCTCCCATCAAGGTGACACAGTTTCGTTCCAAGACCTAAAATATCATGATGTAGGATTTACAATAAATTTACCGAGGTATCATGGAGATAGAAGCAGGTAAAGCAAATAAAAATAGTAAAGTCCAGCCGAGAATCTGATAGATTTAAAAAATATATAAATAGACAGAATATAACATACTACCCTACCAAAAAGAAAGAGTCCCCATCAACGAACTATTCACAGGACCAACATCTCTTGGTCAGATTCTTTAAGGAAAACGAAAATAGTAATAACGAAAACGAAGCGACAGATATACTAAGCCTTAGGTATTTCTCAATGAGACGCATGGTAAGAACTATATCCTCCCTCTCTTAAACAGAAGATTACTTGAGGGGTAGCATATGCTATCCAGTAACCCTAACTCTGAAAGACCCAATAACTACTACAGAGAACTCCCAAACAACTAATCAAAGGAAGAACAGAACAAGAATAAAAGATACAATGGTAACTAATAGAACAATAAAATACTTAAATGTCCTTTCGAAAAATTACACCTCCATACCATTATCTATGGAGGAACTCACCAGTGTTTCGGACTGCGTCATGAGTTACACTATGGAAACGACCATCATCCCTCCCAGTCTTCGCCTCTAAAAACTGTGGTATGCAAGACCTCTTTGGAAAAATTGGGAATGACAAACTGTGAACTTACTCCAAGGCTAATCGACGCATTTACGTCTTGTAGTAAATGCAGGGAGTGCGGAGGACAACTAGCCATGTGACAATGGCAGGGTAGCTAGCCATGTGATAATGGCAGGGTGACTGTGATGCTTCGAGTATGGAGCCCTGTAAACATAAAGGAATTTCAAAGGACAACCATTAATGTAGTAGATATATTTAACTATTGCAATAGAAAAACCATCTCTTCCACTTAAGGAATATCTTGATTGGAAATAGTCATGACTCATGTTAACATTTTCGCCCCCTCTTTGTAGTCCGAGACAACATTAGGTTAACATTTTCACCCCCTATGTGTAGTCCGAGACAACAGTTAGATCCTAGTTGTCAAGATTTCATTGGCATTTGGGTCTAGTACATTCATTACTTTTTCAACCCCAATTTCAAGAACCAAAATATAACTCAGACTTAGTAGTTAGGTTAACTTCCTGGTGTAAAGGAAAAACCCGACTCCATGTCCATTATGGATGAGAACTAGTCAAAGTTCCTAAGATAACACCATTAAGTGAACCTGCGTGTGGACGTGGAGCTATGCGTTAAATTAAAACGAGTTGTAACATGTACTATAAGACTACCCTTGTATGCCTAACCTATATGCATTTGGGTAAAGATTAAAGGTAGAAGGGGGCATACTAAAGGCCTTGATGGTTTCCCTTATAACCTTTCTTCTCATGACATATATAGGATATCTCGTGGAAAGAAGAAGTCTAGGGGTTTATAACAAGGTTTTGTTTTATAGAGAGAGTTACAATTAGCAAGGTTTTATTACAAAATTTCATAATCAAGTCGACGAAGCTTCTCCTTCTTCTCCCAAGAAACTTATAAACAATTTTTTTATTTTTTTTTGTGATAAATATGAGGTACATTACAGGCGGAATGTAATTGGTAATAGTTATATACATGTATATAAATTGTTGTGTAAATATTTTATGGCGCAGTGGTATTTTGACTTTAGACATATATATGTAGGTTGTTGCATAAACACTTTGGTATATATATGTATAGTCTGCTAAGGACAGTAGTATAGCCCATGCAGTTAGGATAAAAGAAAACACTTATAGGATTACAAGGAGTCAAGGTTTCGAGGAGGAGATAAAGTATTAAAATTTCACTTATAAAATAGCTTTGGTAAGTATTAATGTGGAAAAATAAGTGCTTAAGCTCCTTGTAACGAGATTTGAGTTAAATATGCCTTTAATTTGAGAATCTATGACCACAAAGAACAATTTTTTTTTTATGGTAATTAGAGGTACATTACACACTCCAACTGCTCATGGAATTGTGTTGTGTAGAGATGATGGTGCTGAAATAGTTGATGAGGCAACATACAAAAGTATTGTTGGAAGTTTAATGTTTCTAACCCACAGAAGACCTGATATTTCTTATTCAGTTTCTCTTGTTTCAAGATACATGACAGGGCCATCTGAAATACATATGAAGGCAACCAAGAGGATTCTGAGGTATGTGAGAGGAACTCTAAATTTTGGTATTCATTACTACACTTCTAAAAGGTTTAATCTTGTTGGATTTAGTGATTCTGATTGGGGAGGTAGTTTGGATGAACAAAAGTCTACATATGGTAATTGTTTCTCTTTTGGTTCAGGGTTGATTACTTGGAGCTAAAAGAAGAAAATTATAGTTGCACTTTCATCCACATAAGCAGAGTATCTTGTAGTCACCTCAGCATGTACACAAACATTATGGTTTATAAAAGTTCTAGAAGAAATTGGAGAGAAGAAAATTCATCCTACAGTGATATTTTGTGATAACACTAGTGCCATCAAATTGGCCAAGACATCATAGTAGGACAAAACATTTTGATTTAAAGTATCACTTCATTAGAGATTTGGTGCAAAAGAAGGAATTATAACTAATGTATATAAAGACCTAAGAACAACTTCCATTAACTAAGGGAGTTGCTAAAGTCCAATTTTTGAAACTTCGAGATCAGATTATGAGCCCTCTCAACATCAAGGGGGAGTATGTTGGTAATTGATGCATTCTTTTCAATCATCTGCAGTCTATTTACAATTTTATTTTATTTCATTCAGTATTCAAATATAGATTGTCTCACTAAATAATGCATGCAAAATGCATGAGTAGTTTTCTAAAATAAATTTTTGTAAGCGTTCAATTAGGAGCAACTAACTGTTTTTTCTATGAGGCTATGTATTGTTATAAAGATCAAGTTTGATCACACTAAACGCAACATTTTTGTGCAATTACAATTCTTTCTTCTTTCTATGATATTGTGATTTAATCCTTTAGTATTTAGTATATTGTTATGCTATTTCATTAAATGATTATCTAGTCCATAGATAGCCCTGCATAGATCGTTGTTGGACTAACATCCGCACCTCTCTTGGACTATGGGTGTTGGAATAACCGCCGCACCTCTCGTGGACTAACCGCAACACTAGGAACATGGGACTAACCGCCCACTCAAGGTGATGTTGCTGATTTGGAAGTTTACTAACACCTGCGGGTTTTGGTGTAATGGAAAATATTAACATGGTATAGCCTTTGTTGAGGTTCAATTCCCTCGAGTTACGTTAGAGGAGGGGTGTTGGACTAACCACCACACCTCTCGTGGACTAGGGGTGTTGGACTAACCGCCACACCTCTCTTGGACTAACCGCCATGCCGGGAACATGGACTAACCTCCCACTCAAGGTGAAGTTGTTGATTTGGAAGTTTACTAACACGTGCCGGTTTTGGTGTAATGAAAAATATTAACAATATTGAAGTTTCATTTAGTTACAAATAATTATAAAAGTGAAAAGACTAATTTTTATTTTTTTTAAGGGAGAATACCAAAATGTTTTTTAAAGTGAGCCAAAAAGTTCTATATGGAAGTTTGTAAATTTCCTTTTGGTGGGTTTTATATTAAGGGTCCATAAGGGACTATTATAGTTTGCAGTAGTATAAACCTCTACCTTTTGGTTGTTTTTTGACAACTTTTTCTCTTTGATTTTGCCCGAAATCCGGTGATGAATTGTTGGATCTGTAGATTTGAGTGGTTAAATTTGTATAATCTGAGTGCCCCAGGGGTTTTTCAGCACGCTGAATCCATTTATGCATTAAAAAATAAAGTTTAAATAATAGAAAATAATGATTTTGTCCAAAATTACATCCAAAAAACCCAAAAGGTAGAATGTTTAGCCAACGCCTTAAAGTTTAATAACAAAAAAAAAACCAGAGAGGTTATATAAGTGTGGAAAAGTGAAAATTTCATATATATTACTATAAAAGAAGTTATATAAGTGTGGAAAAGTGAAAAGTTCATATATATTATTATAAAAAAGTTATATAACTATGGAAAAGTGAAAAGTTAATATATATTATTATAAAAAAGTTATATAAGTATGGA
>SNQJ01S0087878.1:0-33622 GCA_010110895.2 Picea sitchensis | reverse complement strand
CTTAGGAATACAAACATAGATATCCATATATATGCAAATCCTTTCATAGGCCATGTATCTTCCTTGCTTGGTGGCTTTTTCTAATTTGAAATACATACCAAGGGTATTCCCAATTCTTGCAAGGATTTCTTCCTCCCAATATTTCTGTTGTAGGGAGTACAATCTGACCCAAAACTGGGCGTAAGAGAATTCCTCTTTTTTTGGATTAAATTTCTCCACCCAGTAGCTAAGATGCAAACGTGAAGAAATAGGGTCTGTTTTCAAAAATTATTTCATGATCCTTGTGGTCATGGAAAATGGTTGTAAAAGAGCCATTCGAACTGAGCTTGAGTTTGGAAAATGGTTGTAAAAAATCCATTGGATTTGAGCTTGACTTCATAGATGTCTTGGGGTTTCCAGTTGATCCAGACAATGAGATCCCTCTCTATAGGCTAGAGTCCAAGGAATTTCCCATGATCGCATGATCCCTCATATACTCAACATAATTTCCCACCCTCTATGAGTGAATTTCATACCTAGGCATGCCAATTTCCTTTTGTATACATTGGACCAGTTTCAATTTGAGGGTTTTCCATTTTTCTGAGAAGGTTTTTCCATTTGGACATCCTATTCTAGTAATTCTTATGTATTCCCTTGTGATTGAGGATGATATCTCATTGGATGTCCCTCCGAGACACACTTAGAGTTTTAGTTGGAGCCGAGGAGGAGAACATTCTGGAAAGAAGAGGGGTCCAGCCCCCTCAGAGCCCAACCATGGCTGCCATACCAAGGGCTTCATAGATCTTAGACACATTTAGGGTTGTTGATCAATAGATTTGGATGGCACTAGCACAATCTTAAATTTTCTAGCTTTTAAGAACTTTTCCATTTAAGTGGTATGCATAACCTATAAAATCACTTTCAAAATAAATAATAAAATTATATCAATCCTTCCTTTACCCAATTTCCAAATAACTTTTCAAAATAAATGGTAAGAACTCTATCAATCCTCCTATGATTAAATTGATCTAAATATATAATATTAATAAAATATGATAAACATTATGATTATATCAATTTATTTCTTTATTTAATTTTGTATTCACTATTTTTATAATTACTACAATTGTTAATAACTAAAGTAAGATAGATCATTTTACCTTCAACCTACAATCTTCTAATTATCTTTTAAAAAAAAATTAAAAGCCCATTAATCCTCCTCAAACTCCAAATCATTTAAAAATAATAAAGCTTATCAATACTCTCTCTAGGAAAACTCCAAATCATTTAAAAAGTAATAAAACTCATCAATACTCCATCTACAGAAACTCCAAATTACTTAAAAAATGACAATATGCAAATCATTTAAAAATAATAAAACCCTTCAACACCACATCTACACAAACTCTAAATTACTTTAAAAAAATTAGGTCTAACTATAATTCAAGTGATTTAAAATTATGTTAATAACCATTGTCGGCTTTGAAAAGTGATTGCTTACTATATAACCAAAAAAACCATATATAATACCACTACAAATTAATATTCCTACACACAAAAAGTTATAATTCCAGCAGATGGTAGTTGGGCGTATCAGACAGATTCAAATCTTGGATGCTGGAAATTCTATAGTAACATTGAGTGGTTTTGCCGGTTTCTGACTGAATTCTATCATTATATGGATTCTTGAGTGCGGGAAATTCTACATTAATATCATTATATGGATTCTTGAGTGCGGGAAATTCTACATTAATATTTGAATTCGCTTATTTTGACATATTAGCATGGAAGCGCGACAGAGAAGAAGTTCATATTAACATGGAGCGCGACAGAGAAGAAGTTCTAAATATTATGAGGAATGTGGAAGCCGATGTAAACGTAGGCATTATTTCTGATATTATGAGGAGATTACAAAACTCAGCAGAGGCCATAACAAGCAAAACGAACCGAATCGAAGATGAAAATGTTGGACAACATTTGGTGTCGAGAGTGATTGTTAATAATGTTGGAGAAGATTTGGCGACGATGGCATTCGAGAATTTATCAGAGAATGTTAATAATTTTGAACAACATTTGGGGGAATTCGAGAATTTATCAGAGAATGTTAATATAAGTGAATTAGATGAACGATGGCGAGGGGAGATGGTACAGCGCACCAGAAGTAATGAAAATGTGAGTGAAGACTATCTTACAACATTTACATTGCCTGAAGATATAATTGTAATTCGATACATAATGTATTTTCCCTCGGAACTCCAAATTCAGCACTCCACCCAAATTATATGGAATTCCAGATTTAGCTGGCATGAAATCATGCACCATCTACAAGAGAATATATATAACTTCAATTTCGAACATGAAATTATCATCAGGTTTGCGATGAGTGAAGTTGGAAGTAGTAATGCTGCAGAAGTAGTGGATGGTTTGCGGGACGTTATAATTCGTTGGGAGGACAATGCAAATGGTGATGAAGTGATTGCATAATTTGTTACGATAAATTTGTTACGATAAAAGGGGAGAGTGCAAAACAATTAGTATCATTCACACTGCCTTCTCGAATGGTTTAGTCCTAAAATCTCTTGTCCCATATGCAGAGATGAACAACTTGCTACACAACCATGAGCCTGCACTGTTGCTCTGTTTACTTTTATTTTGTGCACTGTATATTTCAAATAGTTTGTGTACTCTTTCCTGACGTCTTCTATGGTAATTTTGTGTACTGTTGCTCTCTTTACTTTTATTTTGTGCATTGTATATAACTTTCACTTATCCCACTTTAAAGTTATATGATAATAACGTATCCCACTTTAATGTTGGGATATGAACTTGTAATTTCTTAATCATTATTATCTTTGTGTGATAATAACGTTTTCCACTTTAAAGTTGGGATATGAGCTTGTAATTTTTTAATTATTATTATGTTTCTTTCTGTTGTAATTTTTAAATACTGGAGTAGTTTAAATGAATAGTATCAGTTGTAAGTCTAAATACTCTCTGACTAATCTTAGTTAAATGAATAGTATTGATTGTAGTTTAAATGAATAGTTTCCGTTCTACATATGCTCTCTCTAACGAATAGTATCCGTTGTAATTTCTAAATACTCTCTCTAACGAATAGCAGGTTAAATGAATAACATTATAATTCTAAAGGCAGTATTTTATAGTTTTTGAAAATACCATCCCGTAGAACGGCCCACTCCCTGTAGAACAGGCAGCAGGGATGACCATGCATATGGGTGTGCATATGCCCCATTCCCATCATGTATATACGGCGCTTACCATATACGATATGGACTGATGACCGATGCAACGCGCCAATACCATGCACAAGAAGGTGATAGGTGGCATGGTGGGGTTTGTGTATGATTATAAAGGGAATAAAGATGTCATTATGCTTTGGGGACGTAGTAAATTACCATGAAAAACAAAATATAATCACTTTCTACTTGGTAGGGTCTCATTTCTCTCAAATGAGAAGAGATTTGTAAAGTTTCAATAAATGGTGACTTCATAGTAAACATAAGAGCACTACATTATTGAAATATCCGACCAAATTTTTTTCTATCTAGACTCTACTAGTGACTTAAAATCACTATTTAGGAGGAAGCTATAACATAGACTCTATGGAATCCTATTGGGAGGAAGCTATAATGTAGACTTAATAAACATAAGAGTTGATCTGCCCAAGAAGGCGATCTACAAAAGAAGGTGACCACGCAAGCCAGACCTCGGGTTCTAACCAAAAACTCTCCTCAGTGGCGCGGGCACACCATTAGTTTGGGTAAACAAGCAAATGGGGATCCAAACCGGGGTGACCTGAGAGTGGCCAAGAAGTTTTGGCAATCTCAGAGTGACCTTCGGGGATTAGTGGGAGAACTCCAGTGCAACCATGGAAGAGGGTGCACTCACTTCATTCCCACAAAGAAGAAACCAACAAGGGCACAAACCCCAGTTGGTGCGCCCTCCTTTCTGCCTCAAAAAACTCTAAGGAAATGATTTGCTCCCTGAGAGAGTGGCTAGCTAATGAGATAAGATTTCTCTCAGAGGTGGAAGCATGGCAAACAGAGTCACCAGGAGGAAGCCATGAAGAAAGGCACACTATTTATTCTTCAGAAAACCCTAAAAACGAAATTTTCGTGAATGTAAAATGTAAACTTAGAAAAGAAAACAACCAAGACACATAGCTTCAGAAGAAAAGGTAAGAATACTTTATTTTAGTTCCGGTTCACCTTATATACCAAGGGAACCATTTATTTTACATATATTTATTTCATCATCAAAAGGTGAAGAAGTGTTGCGCTTAGGTGATTGACTTGTGTGCCCCGGGTAGGCGTTCCCCTAGGTGGACTCCTTGGCCCAATTCCTCCCTGTTTAGATATGGAAGCGTCACGGCTTCCATGAGAAGATGCAACAACTTGTTGTGCAATACATCAATTGTGATCCACTTTGCTTGATCTAGAGTTTGTCCTTGGCGGGCTACCAGATATGAAGTGTAAGTCTATTGTCTTGTAGAGCACCTTTGAGTGTCCAGTATAGTGTCTTTGACCAATGGGAGTTGGAAATCGGGAATGTTTTCCACTCGATGAGTGATGGTGACTGGTTCTTCCGAAGGCTCAAACAACTTTAAGTGATTTACATTAATGACATTGTGGATTCCCATTTGTGGTAGCACATGCAACCTATATGCATTTTCTCCAATCTTGTTGAGTATTGTATACAGACAATATCTGATTGGCAGAATCTTGTGATGGTGGCCTTTGAAGCACTTCTTATCCAAGTGTAACATGACTTGATCCCCTAGTTGAAAGGCCCTGAAGGTTCTTTGTTTGTCATGGCATTGTTTGGCATGATATTGGGCTGCTTTGAGTGCTGATGTGACTGTACTATGGTGTTGTGCAATTTGTTGGAGATCTCATTGAGGTTACAGTTGTTCCTGTTGTTGATGGAAGGTACCTTGAGGAGCCCAATTGAGTGGGAGCTCGGTTGGAGATGCTGGTTGGAAGCCCAAGCAGACTTCAAAAGGTAAAAATCCTGTAGAAGAATGTGTTGCCTTGTTGTATCTATGCTTGAGAATGTGTAAGTAATTGTTCCATTGTTTGCTGCACCCAAAGTGAGTTCAGAGAGCATGCACCAAGACTGTGTTGACAACCTCTGTTTGGCCATCCGTTTGAGGATGAAATGTTGTAGAAAACTTGAGGTGGCACCCCAATAGCACCGATATGGTCATCCAAAATGTACTGAGGAAGCAAGAATCTTTGTCTGAGATGATATTTCTTAGGAGGAAAAAATGGGGCTAGACACGACAGAAGTAGAGTTTCGTTGTTTGTGCTGCTGTAGTAGTCTTTCTGCATGGGATAAAAGTGCCATTTTGCTGAAGCGACATACCACTACCTAGAGTGCATCATGTTTATTTTGGGTTGTTGGAAGTCCACCGAGGAATTCCATTAAGATTGACTCCCAAGGCCGAGAAGGAATTGACAGCATGATACAACCCATGATTCTGGTTAGATGGCTTGGATTGTGAGCATAAGGCACAAGCTTTGATAAATTTTTCAACTTGAGGCTGCATGGAAGGCCAATGAAAATAGCATTGCAGATGTTGGGTGGTCTTTGTGGTCTGAAAGTGGTCCCCATAGGCTAAAACATGTGCTTCCCTGATGAGCAAGAGGTGGTCTTCTGAGTGTGGAACGCATAGAAAATTCAGCTTATATAGCCACCCATCCCGAATAGTGTAGTCTAGGAAGGGGGTCTGATTGATCACTGTGGGGCTTTGCAAATCTTACAAAATCTCTCGAAAGTCGGTGTCAGTAGCTCATATTGATATTTCCATGTGTCATAAGTATCACAACGCACTTCTATAATGGAAAGAGCTGGAGTGGTCGACTTAGCAAATCAACCATTTTATTAGAAGTGCCTTTCTTGTATCTGATGACTAAGTGAAATTATTGAATGTAGGAGGCCCATTTAAGGGGCCTTTGTTCTTGAATATTTGATTGATGGTTGATGAAAATCAAAGGGTGGTGGTCGGTATGCAGAATGGTTTCTTTACCCAAAAAATAATGCATCTATTATTTGAGTGCTTGCACCAGACTATAAAATTCCTTGTCATAAGTACTATAATTTTCCTTTGCCTCGGACAGGGTTTCAGAGTGATAAGCAATGGGGTGTCCTCCCTGTTTAAGTACGACACCAATAGCATATTGTGAGGTTTCAGACTCAATCTCAAAGGGTTGGGAGAGGTATGGAAGATGTAAAATAGGGGATGAGAAGAGGGCATCTTTGAGCTAAGAAAAGGTCGAGCAAGATTTGAAAAAGAGGGAATGAACTTACGATAGAAATTGATTCCACCGAAAAAGATTTTCAACTCCTTAGCTGAAGAAGGTAGAGGCCATTGTTTCAATGCTTGGATGTGGGTTGTATCTGGTTGAATACCCTCTGATATGACCACAAAAATGAGATAGGGGACTGAAGTCTGACCAAAATATGATTTCTTCTCTTTGACTTGCAACTTGTGTTCTTGGAGAATTTGGAGAACTTGTCGGACATGTTACATGTGAGTGTCCCATGTCTGACTGAAGATGAGAATGTCATCTAAGTAGATGACCACAAATCGACCCAAATGTGCTCTGAATATGTCATTGATGAGCCTCATGAAAGTGGCTGGGGCATTGGTGAGACCGAAAGGCATGACTTTCCACTCAAAAAGACCAAATTTGGTCTTGAACACTGTTTTCCAAACATCATTTGGGTTCATTCGAACTTGATGGTATCCATATGTAAAATAAAATTTAGTAAACCAATTAGCTCCTTGGAGGGTGTTGAGTAGTTCCTCAATCCGGGGAAGGGGGTAATGGTTTTTTATTGTGTCTTTGTTCAAGGCTCGATAATTAGTGACAATGCACATTTCTGAGGTATCTTGTTTAGGGATGACAAAGGCGGCAGAAGCACAGGGAGAAGATGAAGGTTGGATGTGGCCAAAGTTGATGAGGTCGGTCAGTTCTCTTTCCATTTCCTCTGTTTCTGTTGGGGACAACTGGTAAGTAGGGGCATTAGATAAACCATATCCATGGATGAGATGAATGGAATGGTCAATGTGGTGGGAGGGGGCAAGTCCCTCGAAAGGTTGAAATACCTCTACGAACTCATGGAGGAGGTGAGTCATATTTTCGAGAACATGGTGTGTTGTATTGTTTGGTGTTATTGGGTGCACCAAATAGAGAGAGACACATTGGTTTAAGTGTACATGTGGGATTTGTTCTTTGGTAGAAGGGGGTTTGGGTTTTGCTGCAGTTAAGATATAAGTGTATCCTTCTTTGGTAATTTTTTACTAGAGGGATTTGGATAGATAGATAGCATTTATTTGGGTTTGGTATGGGATGCCGAGTAGAAAATCCAAAAAATCCAAGGGGGAGACATCAGAGAGGACAATATCTTTGAATTGGCCTATGGTGAAAGTAACCAGCCAACGCTTGGAAACTTGGAGGCGAGGGCCATCTTTTTGGACCCATCCGAGTTGATAGGGTTGCAGATGTGGAGTTGTGACAAGATTAAGGCATTTGACAAGGGATTGAGACACCAAATTTTTCTTGCTTCCATTGTACATAATCAGTAAAGCCAAGGCATTTTTGATTTGGTAGTTATGGGTGAAGAGGGGTTGGGTGGATGCGTTCAAATCTTCCTAGGTCATTAGAATCAATGAGGGATCTAATTTTGTGGGATTTTCCAAAGGAACTTCTTCGGTATATTCTACTTGGGAAGGCGTAATGAGCTGACTGGGTAGAGTTTTGTTGGTTTTTAGATTTTGGAGGATTCAACACTCTGATGAATTGTGTAAAGTAGTTTTTTGGAATGAGCACAAGGGTGTCCTTGTAGTTCTATTGGGTGTGGGGTTTTGAGTCCGAAGAGGTGGAAAGCGGGCTGAGGGATGGGAGTTGGATGGTTGAGAGGAAAGGGGGGGGGTCGGTGTAGTGGCAGAACTAAGGAATACGACCTCTAGGAGCAACTTTACTTTCTATAGCCAAAGATCTCTGAAACGTTTTATCTAAAGTTGGATTTTCAAACAACTCTACTTCTCGACGGAATTGAATTAATAAACCATCCACACATTTTAATATGAGTTCCTCTTCGGATCTAGAAAATGAAGTAAGAGGCACATCTTGAAAAATAATTATATGTAGCCTTGCACTCCTTGTGAAGGGAGTTTTCGAAGTTGGTGCCATTTGATCCATAAGGATTGCACATACCTAGGTGGGTAGAATCATTTTCTCAAAGCTTCAAAAATCCAAGCCCAGGTTTTGATGGGTTGCGAAGTAGAGGATTCTCGATCATCCCCAACCTCTATCAAAAATGTGGTCTTCTCTTGCTCTCTATCCCACCAAGTTTGTGCCAATAATTCTAATTGCAAGGCGACAATCTGGGGTTTTCTTTCCTCAGTAAGGCCTGGACTTGTATTGAAATAGGTCAATAGGCCTGGACATGTATCCAAGAATCCACCATTTCACCATTGGTTTTCCCAACAAACTTGGGTAGCTGGATTCGAGTGTCGAATGGGAATGGATCTGGATTGTTTTTTTGTTGCATTCTGAGCAGCTCATTAAGGACAGAGGTAAGATCTTGGATGGGATTTGATGTGTTGGAATCTAGGTCGACTTTCAAAGGATATTTGCATGGAGGAATTGTGAGGCCTGCTGAAGAGAAAATGTGCCCCTAGGTTGCAATGTTTAACAAAGGACTTTGTTTTGAGAACAGAGGACTCAAAACCCTGAGGCAACAGAGCTTGAACTAGTCTAGAGGGAGAGATCTATATTTTTTTAGATCTTTGAAACTGCTCTCTGTGGCAATGGAGATTTGGGCGCCCTTGGGGATTATGATATCTATGGAGCTTCTTGCATAAAATGGAAACCCTGGAATGGGCAAACTCTCGATTATTTCATGAAAACCCCAAAAACATTTGGCTCAATCTTCAAGATCAGAAGCTTTTCCATGGATCTTTAGGCTTTGATACCAATTGATACCAATTGATCTGCCCAAGAAGGTGATCCATAGGAGAAGGTGAGAAGACAAGCCATAGCTCAACTTCTCACCAAAAACTCTCCACAGGGGCACAAATCTGAACAGGAGCACACCATTAGTTTGGGTGACCAAGAAAATGGGGATCCAGACTCGGGTGACCCAAGAGTGGCCAAGAGGTTTTGAAGATCTCAAAGTGACCTCCGGGGGTGAGTGGGAGAAGCCCAGTGCAGCCATGGAAGAGGGAGAACTCACTTCATTCCCACAAAGAAGAAACCAGCAAGGGTGCAAACCCCAATTGGTGTTCCCTCCCTTTTGCCTCAGAAAACTCGAAGGAAATGATTTTCTCTCTGTGAGAGTGGCTAGATAATGAGATAAGCTTGCTCTCAGAGGTGGAAGCATGGAAAACAGAGTCACTAGGAGGAAACCATGAAGGAAGGTGAAGGCACACTGGTTATTCTTCAGAAAACCCTAAAAACGAAACTGCCATGAATGTAAAATGAAAACTCAGAAAAGAAAACATCCAAGACACACAACTTCAGAAGAAAAGGGAATAATTTATTTTAGTCCCGGTTCACCTTATATACCAAGGGAACCATTTATTTTACATATATTTAATTCATCATCAAAAGGTGAAGAAGTGTTGCCCCTAGGTGATTGACTTATGCGCCCAAGAGCACCGCATTATTGAGGTATCAGACTGAATATTTTTCTATCTAGACTCTATGAGTGACTTAAAATCACTATTTGGGAGGAAGCTATAACATTGACTCTATGAAAGCCTTCACCTCCTCAATTCAAAATTGGATGAGAAATAAAATTAAGGTGTTGTTTGGTTGAATCCCACTAGTGATGTTTAAAAGACCCTTAAAGTTAATAATATGATAGGAATGATGACCATTTAATGTAATGTAGATTGATATATTGTGTTAATTATTGTTAAATAAGGTTTATTAGCTAGTTATTGTGCAATAAATAAAATATGGCATACTCATTAGTCTGATAGCCACCAATAGTTAAATATAGATGGATTCCTACTTATGGGATGTGTGAAATATTGTTAATGTATGTACTCTTAACGTTTTACATTTTTGCCTTTTTTCAGACATATTTTTTGTTGGGTTTTGTCCAAAAATCGTTCAGAGATTTAGAGAAATAGTTAGAATGACAGATTTCAGTGGTTTATGAGGGCATTGAATCTATTTATGCATTCCGAAACATGATTTGAGCACTATAAATTGTGATTTGGCCAACAATTGAGTTGTCGGATTCCATTCGTAATCACTGGAAAAAGTAAAAAACATAGAACTTTTAGACTATGCCTTGTTAATGTATTGGAACATTGATCATTTCAAGATTTCTCCCTTAAAGTGGTAAGTGTACAAGAGTTTATTCTTCCATAAAATGATTATTGTATGGTGCTTCTTTACCTTAAGAGCTTTGGATTTAATAAAATATTGGGGTTTTGCTATGATATCCTTGGATATATTGCATGCTATTCACTTTCAACATTAAATAGCATAATAAGTGGTGTCACCACATTTTTGGGTCAAATGAATGTAAACTTTTTTAGAGTCTTTTGTGGCAAATTTTACTGTAGACATATTTTGTAGATCAATTCATACACCAATGTCACATTCATGTCATTATAAGTAGAGTGATTGTGGTAGTATTAATGTTTATGGAATCTTTGGGATATATGGCATCCATATTTGTAATTTCAACATTTCAAACTAATTAGTGTGGTCCATAATCATGAAAAATTAGTGATTTGTGAAGAGAAAACTAGAATTTAAGATTGTATTAATGTAAAATTTTAACTAAAAAAACATTTTTATAATTTTAGTTTGGACTTTAATAATAACCATAATTTCAAATTTAACTTTAAATTCAGTTTAATCAATTTTAATTATAACCTTAATTTTGATTTTTAGCTTTATTCTTAATTTTCATTTTGAGCTTTATTCAAGAAGGAGAGGGAAGGAATTATATATATATATATATATATATATATGCTATATATATATATATAATAATATATATATATATATATATATCTCTATATATATATATATATATATATATATATATATATATAAATAAAGAATATTTATATTCAAGAGATATATATATATATATATAAATAAAGAATATTTATATTCAAGAGGGATGAATATACATGTTTCTTGTCCCAAAAACTGAAAGACCACTAGTTCTTATATCTTCACATCTTCACTTCTTAGAGCATATATCATATCTGATATCTATGAAACTATCTCATGTCCATATTTTTCTACTTGTTGCAACTTATGATAGATACATCCATACTATTGTCCTATCTAGACATTATTCTCACACTATTTCAATCCAACTGTGGCATGATTTTACGGTTGGAATTCCATGGCTTCGGTCTCCACATTATCAATAAACTCATAGAAACCCAGGGCTCCCATGGGGAGAGACAGTTCCTCCTTGGATAGTGCATCAACTTTGACATTAAATTCTCTGTAGATATGGATGAACAAGAGACAATCAAAGGATTGGAAAGCAAGATTGATATCACGGAGTAATGAATTTATACTTAGGTCAGAAACAAAATCCTTCTCACTTTCCCAATAGATTACCAACTTGGAGTCCCACATAATTTGCAGCTTCTTCGCCAATTTTTTAATTGTTGACTCTAATAAAGTTTGTAGAGAAATGAATTATGCTTTGTTGTTGGTGCCTCTCCCTAGAGAATAACAAATTTGATGGAAATGGTTTTTCTTGAAATATAGAAAAACCCTGGCCCCAAAAATTGGTGGACGACCTTGACTAGCCCCATCGAAAATGTATGAGGGAGTCTTGAAGTCCCGCTTAGACATGGATGAAATTATCGATTTTTTTTTTCTTGAGATTTGTCACAAATTACTTAGACAAATTCAAAATGATGTAAACAATGATTTTCTAAGGGATCTCCTTATTCTTGAAAATACTTGAGTTTCGGGCCCACCAAATGTCGGAAACTAGGAAACTTGGCATCCCTTCATATTGTTTTGTTAATAACTAAATTAGGATAGACCATTTTACCTTCAACCTACAATCTTCTAATTATCTTTTAAAAGAAAATTAAAAGCCCATCAATCATCTTCAAACTCCAAATCATTTAAAAAATAATAAAGCTCATCAATACTCTATCTACACAAACTCCAAATCATTTAAAAAGTAATAAAACTCATCAATACTTCATCTACACAAACTCCAAATTACTTTAAAAATGACAATTTGCATATCATTTAAAAATAATAAAACCCTTCAATACCACATCTACACAAACCCCAAATTACTTTAAAAAAAATGGTAAAAAACTAGTAGGTCTATAATTGAAGTGATCTAAAATTATTTTAACAACCATTGTAGGCTTTGAAAAGTGATTGGGTATGATATAACAAAAAAAAACATATATAATACCATTTCAAATTAATACATATATAATACAACACAACTTGGTTTTCTCGGGGGACTTGGTTCTTTCACTGGAATTGGATCTGTGAACATGCTGGCAACAACTGCTAAAACGTCACCAAATACATTCCATGAGAAAATATGGCTGAACAACGAGACAGGTACAAAATGATATTAATTCCATGTCTTTCTTGTTGTTTCCATGAAGGTATTGAATAGATAGTATAATTTTATTATATTATTTGGCAATGGAGATGTGGGCATCCTTGGGGCTTATGATATTTATGGATCTTCTTTCATAAAATGGAAACCTTGGAATGGGCAAACTCTGGATTATTTCATGAAAACCCCAAAAAGATTTGGCTCAATCTTTAAGATTGGAATATTTTCCATGGATCTTGAGGCTTTGATACCAATTGATATGCGCAAGAAGGCGATCCACAGGAGAAGGTGAGCAGGCAAGCCATAGCTTGGCTTCTGACCAAAAACTCTCCCGAGGAGTGCAAATCTGAATAGGGGCACACCATTAGTTTGGGTGACCAAGAAAATGGGGATCCAGACCGGGGTGACCCGAGAGTGGCCAAGAGGTTTTGGCGATATCAGAGTGACCTCTAGGGGTTAGTGGGAGAAGCCCACTGCAACCATGGAAGAGGGAGAACTCACTTCATTCCCCAAAAGAAGAAACCAACAAGGGCGCAAAACCCAGTTGGTGTGCCCTCCCTTCTACCTCCGAAAATTTGAAGGAAATGATTTTCTACCTGAGAGAGTGGCTAGATAATGAGATAAGCTTGCTCTTAGAGGTGGAAGCATGGAAAACAGAGTCACGAGGAGGCAGCCATGAAGGAAGGCACACTGGTTATTCTCCTGAAAACCCTAAAAATGAAACTGTCGTGAATGTAAAATGCAAAATCAGAAAAGAAAACATCCAAGACACATAGCTTTAGAAGAAAAGGTAAGAATAATTTATTTTAGTCCCGGTTCACCTTATATACCAAGGGAACCATTTATTTTACATATATTTAATTCATCATCAAAAGGTGAAGAAGTGTTGCGCCTAGGTGACTGACTTATGCGCCCCAGGTGGGCGTTCCCGTAGGTGGCCTCATTGGCCTAAGATCACCACATTATTGAATTATCCGACTCAATATTTTTCTATCTAGACTCTATTAGTGACTTAAAATCACTATTTGGGAGGAAGCTATAACATTGACTCTATGAAATCCTTCACCTCCTTAATTCAAAAGTGGATGAGAAAGAAAATTAAGGTGTTGTTTGGTTGAATCCAGCTAGTGATGTTTAAAAGACCATTAAAGTTAATAATATGATAGGAATCATGACCATTTAATGTAATGTAGATTGATATATTGTGTTAATTATTATTAAATAAGGTTTATTAGTTAGTTATTATGAAATAAATAAAATATGGCATTTTCATTAGTCTGAGGGCCACCAATAGTTAAATATAGATAGAGTCCTACTTATGGGATGTGTGAAATATTGTTAATGGATGTACTCTTAAAGTTTTACATTTTTACTTTTTTCGGACATATTTTTCGTTGGGTTTTTTTCCAAAAATCGTTTAGAGATTTAGAAAAATAGTTAGAATGACAGATTTCAGTGGTTCAACATACATATTTCAGTGGTTTATGAGGGCATTGAATCTATTTATGCATTCCAAAATATGATTTGAGCACTATAAATTGCGATCTGGCCAACAATTGTGTTGTCGGATTCTGGTGGTAATCACTGGAAAAAGTAAAAAAAGTAGAACTTTTAGACTATGCCTTGTTAATGTATTGGAACATTGATCATTTTAAGATTTCTCCCTTAAAGAGGTAAGTGTACAAGAGTTTATTCTTCCACAAAATGATTATAATTTCAACATTTCAAACCAAATTAGTGTGGTCCATAATCATGAAAAATTGTTGATTTGTGAAGAGAAAACTAGAATTTAAGATTGTATTAATGTAAAATTTTAACTAAAAAACCATTTTTATAATTAACAAGGTTCCTCTAAAGTTTATTTAATATTTTAATTTTAGTTTGGACTTTAATAATAGCCATAATTTCAAATTTCACTTTAATCAATTTTAATTATAACTTTAATTTCGATTTTTAGCTTTATTCTTAATTTTCATTTTTAGCTTTATTCAAAAAGGAGAGGGAATTATATATATATATATAGAAAGAAGGAATCTTTATATTCAATAGGAATGAATATACATGTTTCTTTTCCCAAAAAAGGAAAGACCACTAGTTCTTATATCTTCACATCTTCACTTCTTATAGCATATATCATATATCTACGAAACTATCTCATGTCCATATTTTTCTACTTGTTACAACTTATGATAGATACATCCATACTATCGTCCTAGCTAGACATCATTCGCACACTATTTCAATCCAATTGTGGCATGATTTTACGGTTGGAATTCCATGACTTCGGTCTCCACATTATCGATAAACTCATAGAAACCTAGGGCTCCCATGGGGAGAGACAGTTCCTCCTTGGATAGTGCATCAGCTTTGACATTAAGTTCTTTATAGATATGGATGAACAAGATCCAATAAAAGGATTGGAAATAAATATTGATATCATGGAGTAATGGATTTAGCCTTAGGTGAGAAACAAAATCCTTCTCACTTTCCCAATTGATTACCAACTTCGAGTCTCACATAATCTGCAGCTTCTTCGCCAATTTTTTAATTGTTGCCTCCAATAAAGTTCGTAGAGAAATGAATTATGCTTTGTTGTTTGTGCCTCTGCCTAAATCATAACAAACTTTATAGAAATGGTTTTTATTGAGCTATAGAAAAACCCTTGCCCCACAAATTGGCGGATGACCTTGACTAGCCCCATCGAAAAAGTATGAGGGAGTCTCGAAGTCCAGCTCAGATATGGATGACATTCTCTATTTTTTTATCTTGAGATTTGTCACAAATTCCTTAGACAAATTCATAATGATATCAATAATGATTTTGTAAGGGATCTCCTTATTCTTGAAAATACTTGAGTTTCTAGTCCACCAAATGTCGGAAACTAGGAAACTTGGCATGCCTTCATATTGTTTTACAGCTTTGTCTTCCAGCCAATCCGTCAAGTAGTCTTCCAGGTAGGAATTGTTCCAAGAAGACGTTATCTTGAGCTCCTTCTGGATGATCCTTATTACCTGAGTTGCGTACAAACATCCAATAAAAATATGAGTAGAGGTTTCCTCATGATCTTTACATAAAACACATCTCCTTTGGCCAACCCATCATCTTTTAAGGTGAATAACTTCAATTTCAAACATCAAATTATCATCAGCTTTGGGATGAATGAAGTTGGAAGTAGTAATGCTGCAGAAGTAGTGGATGGTTTGCGGGACGTTATAATTGTGTGGGAGGACAATGGAAATGGTGATGAAGTGATGTGCGTAATTTGTTGTGATAAATTTAAAAATGGGGAGAGTGCAAAACAATTAGCATGCAACCATCTGTATCATTCACACTGCCTTCTAGAATGGTTTAGTTATAAAATATCTTGTCCCATCTGCAGAGATGAGGCACTTGCTACACAACGATGTGCCTGCACTGTTGCTTTGTTTACTTTTATTTTGTGCACCATCTGTATCATTCACACTGCCTTGTAGAATGGTTTAATCATAAAATACCTTGTCCCATATGCAGAGACGAGGCACTTGCTACACAACGATGTGGCTGCACTGTTTCTTTGTTTACTTTTATTTTGTGCACCATCTGTATCATTCACACTGCCTTCTAGAATGGTTTAGTCTTAAAATATCTGGTCCCACATGCAGAGACAAGGCACTTGCTACACAATGATGTGCCTGCACTGTTGCTTTGTTTACTTTTATTTTGTGCATTGTATATTTCTTGGATCTCTCATCTCTATTACTTCTCTTCTTCATTTCCTCCTCATATCCCCTTTCTATTGAATTTACTTCTTCTACATAGTTGTTTCCTTGGAAGACCTATCATCATAATCGTTTCTTTCAACTTCTAAGTGATTTTTAAATATTTAATCAACATTTTGAAAAAACAATTAACTTCTTATTACCAAGTTTATGAAGAAAATTTGGTGAAGAGACAATGAATCATATTAGTGTTACTTTATTATCCTATGTCATGTTCCTTAATAGGCATACTTCCCCATTTTAAAATCCATCTAGGGGCCTAAGATATGGGTGCCTTCTATCTCCTTACTATTCTGGTTAGTTGTTGAGGGTTAGAGTAGATACATTCAAGAATCTAGAATAATGAGGAGTATTCAAGGGATTAGGGTGGGGGAAAATAATTCCTTGCATACTTAATTTTTGTAGATGATGTTTTATTTTTCCCTAATGGTTAAGAATCTAGGTGGATTTCAAGCCATACTTTAGTTATATTGTAAATACTTTGGTATGAAGGTTAATGTTCTCAAGTCTATTATCTATTTTAATGAGTTAAGAGAGGCTAAAATATAACATTTGAGTAATATATTTCCGTTTAGGACTTGGGATATGCAAAAGGGTTTAAGGTACTTATGTTTCAAAAGAGAGTCAATTTTTGGTGTAATAAATGGATTTCCAAGGGGGGGAAGAGTAACTCTTGTCAAGTCTATATTAGAAGTAATTCCTATATATTGGCATTCTCTAGCCTACATTACTAAGGGAGTGTTGGAAGGGGAAAATAAGTCATATTTTAATTTTTTTGTTGATAGGAGGGAAGGATATGGTAGGTACACATCTCGTAAAATGGTTGTCTTTACCCAAGCCAAAGGATTTGGGAGGTTGGTGTTTATGGTATATTTATTCTTTTGGCACAATCTCTTTCGAGTATGATCTCAAAGGATAGTTTGTGGAAAATGATTATCATCTAGAAATATATTTCTATATGCACTTTGATGGATTGGATTAGAAGTGAAAGTAAAAATCATAAAAAAATGTTTCAAATCAATGGAAAGATTTAGTATTTTCTTTTCCTATTGTTGGGTCTTATTTGTAGATTTTAACCCCCTGCAATATTTTAGTGCAAATAGATTTTCAATAAAAGAACATAAAAGATACAATGGAAAATACACACATTACACTAAGATTTTTCCCCTGCCAAACCGGGAAAACCAACATATTCTATATTCATTCATAGTGATACATTGTTTAAAATAAAATATACATACAGGAGCGAGTGGCATGCAAAACCCTAACCTAAGGACCTAGATTAGTCAACAACCCTAATTCCTTAACTAGAAATAGAAAACCATCGAAAAACTACCCAACAATGGACACAAAAATTGAGGTGACACAAAAAATGAGGCAAAATGTGACACGTTTTTCTCAAACCCCCTTAGGCTCCCGGCACAAAGTGGCACAACTTAGCAAACAGTAGTGTGCAAAGAATATAACACATACCCAACATTATTTGTCTTCGAGAGTTGTGAATGAAACATAAATATGGCTTTGAGAAGATTCAATTATGGATTGTAAAAAAGTTGTTTTCATTCCTTCTAATTTTGTTTTAAAATTACAAGTATTAGGTTTATTTACTCTAAGTCAAGCTAGAGACCATGTCTCACAGACATTTAGCACCAAGATTGGAGGTCTACCTAGGTGTTAGGGATGAAAGGTGATCATGAAANTTTTCATTCCTTCTAATTTTGTTTTAAAATTACAAGTATTAGGTTTATTTACTCTAAGTCAAGCTAGAGACCATGTCTCACAGACATTTAGCACCAAGATTGGAGGTCTACCTAGGTGTTAGGGATGAAAGGTGATCATGAAATGTTATGGAATGGAAATTTGGATGAGTTAAATAGAGTTCGCAAAAGGCTAAGAAAGGAACTTGATTCCCTAATTTGGGAAAAAATAAAGAATAGAGGTAGATGTACTACCATATTTGGGCATAGAGAAATGCAATGAAATGATGCACGATGCTCTTTGGTGGTGGTAAAAATTTTGAAGTAGAAAATATACCAAGAAGACTAGTGTATTTATGTGGTTGTTACTGAAAAATATAGTATTAACTTGGCAAATGCTACAAAAGAATCATAAGTAGGGTCCTAGTTTCTCTACTCTTTGCAAGTAGGGGGGAGAAGATATTTCTCTTCTTTTTATATTATGCCCATTTTCTCAATAATTTTGGAGTCATATTGGTAAATGGATTGGACAAAGTAAATTTTGGGGAGGATATGATACTGTGAATTTCCTCAATGTCTCGTTTCAAATACCTATGTTGAAAGTGTATAAGCCTATGCCATTAATGGTCTTATGGGGCATTTGGCTTGTAAAAAATGATTTATTATTTGAAAAATGATTTCTACCTTTAAAGTCTTTTTTCAAGTTCATGTTGTTTTTCACTATTGAAGAGTTCCTCAAAAAGAAAGTGCTACTACACATACTGGCAAGCTGTCGATCAATAAGTCTCATTCGTGTTTTATTTCTAAGGGGCTTGTTGTGGGAAATTATGGAGAGATTGTGGCTCTAAGAGTCAATGTAACATATTTAAATCTTACTTTTTGTTGTTTTCAATATTTGATAAAATAATTTTGTTCTACTTTGATAGCTTGGTGCACTGAAGCACCATGAAGTGTTTTTGGAGACCATTTTTTACACAGTGTTTAAGGGCAATTATATATGGATACCTAGTAACCCATATGGGATTTATATTTAAGCTAATCCATTTGTTATGCATAATACCTTAGTGCACATGAAGGTTGTACTTTTTTATTCTTAATTGAAATAAAGAATGTTCTTCTTTTCCTTTAAAAAAACTACATTGCATAACCTTTTTTTTAAGAAAGCAACAATGTTGTCCCAACATGAGGGGGACTAGGCCAGCTATAAAAAAATATAAATGTCTATGAGTATTTATCCTCTCACAAGCCTAATATATAGATTCCATGATTATAATAAAAAAATAATAAATTAATACCACATCTCGTCTGTCAATCATCATACACATAAACTTGGGGCACCTCCTAGGACTAGGTCAAATCCTTGTTTTTTCAGAAACTAAGATGTCATTATAAAGAGAAGAATATTTTGTCACTCTAGCACATCCACTCTTAGGGTGAGATTTCTGATTTATCCCTCTTGCGGCTTCATGTCTTGAGCCATTAGATATTTTACATGCCAATACAACTCTACAATCATGTGAAAATGTGAGTCTTTGTTCCTAGTGAAATCTAGGTACATAATCACCCTCCTCGCTTTCCTCTCTACCTATTAGTCCTGAATGCAATATCAAATAGACCACACTTCTTCTTCTAGAATGGCCATGGAATCCCTTACTATCTTATCGACTTTGGAATGATTGTGTTGTGTCGCTTCCTCAACCATGAGTGTGGATTTAGTTTTGTGTTTGGACTCCTTTCCTTCCTTTGATTTCCCAGAGTCCATGAGATCCTAAACATTCAACTCCAAACCCCCCCACTTGTCAACTTGAAAAAACACCAACTTCCACTGCTCCAGATCTCTCATATTCAAATTGAAATGAGGAAATATATCGCTCACCAAACAAGGAATAAAATTAGAGATCTTACCCAAAATTTTAACCTTCCCCATGCACAGATATGAAACCCACCAGGAAATATCTATTCCCCTCATCAATATTCATTGAAGGACTCATAATGATCAACCAGTGATGGAGCCAGTAAATTGCACTGCCTCTCATTCTGCGATGTCTTATGCTAATCACGGTCGGAAGATATCACATTCACAATCGAAGTAGGGAAGTTGGTCTGGAGAAAAGGAACCGGGGAGATAGAATAGGGAAAACTATTAGGCAAGAACCCCCTCACTATGTAATAACTTCCCTCATCTCTGCCACCTATCATCTTAGCTTGGCTACATAAGCATATGCCACCACATCCCGGTTCTTTTGAACTATAAGAGATAGGGAATGGCTTTGTTATTGCAAGGATTCATTCACCAGTTCATCCCAACTATGATAAAAGGGGGGGAGTGATGAGAGACACCTTCATTGGTGAGACAATCCGCAATCTTATTAGCGTCTCTTTTGACATGTGAGGGAAATAAAGGGCTTGCCTTATGGATGTTAGCAAGGATAATATAGAGAATATACACAAGACTCTAAATGTTAGAGATATTACTAGGTTAATATATGTTCTAAAGTAAAGCGAGTAGGTTAATGGTATGTAGAGAATCACCCTCCATGATGATTGTATCATATCGGTTGGCACAAGAAATATTCATACCTTTAAGCAGGCCCCATATTTTGACTACATTGTTAGTTTTGGAACCAATAAATCCATTAAATATATGAAGAATACTACTTGGGTCATCTCTAAAAACACAACCAAAGCTAGTTGGACCTATGTTTCCTTTAGAAGCATTGTCAAAGTTTAATTTGACAAGAGCCAGGAGAGGAGGAAATAATGGGGAGTGGAGGTCAAGGGAGTGGGGATGGGGATATAAGTAGGGGTTAACCAATTAAGTAGGAGCCACCATCAGTCTCATGCAATTTTCATGCGATTATTGTCTCCATGATGTCTTTCTTGATTCCTGACCATAAAGTAGAGAGATGAATATACTCATATTATAAAATACTTTTATTATGTTCCTTCCATAACTCCTACTTTTATTATGTTCCTTCCATAACTCCTACACTAGGAAGCCAAGAAATAACTACTGGTTCTATTTATAAGGGGAAATTTAAAACCCTGACTACTCCAAGAGAAGTTAATAATCCTAATAGAGTCCATCGTCTTATCGGTTTTCATGAAAGCATTAGCTCCTTGATCTTAGATAATTTGTATGAAGATGCAAGTGTTCCGTAGGTTCTCCATGGTTTCACTATCCTCGCTACACAATACATTTAGTCCTATTCCTCAAAATCCATGACAAATGAGATGGTCATAGATTAGGATTTTTCCATGGGTCATTAACCATAGAAAGGTCCCTACCTTCAACCACATATCAATCCCCCAACGTTTCCTCCAAATATCATCATGCGAGAGAGAGGCATGTTGTTTTTTCACCGAGTAAGATTATTTAACATTGAAGCCTCCAACTTCTTGATTGTGGTGAACCAACCTCGCTCATGAGTTAATAATCCAAAATACTTGAAATATAAATATATCCATATAGGATAATAAATGATATATTGAATAATAAAAGTATAATAATGAATAAGATTGATACTGAGAATGAGGGCCTTATATTCCCACACATAGGTTCCCTTTCATGAAGAAATGTGACCTTTCATGAGAAAGGTGTATCTTCATTATTAATCATTAACTATTATTTATTTATTATTATTAAACTTGAAGAAGAATGATAATTGTGTATTTAACACATCATGCCAAGACATTACTTAGCTTTCGACCCCGGCTCGCATGACCTTTACTTGTTATTTTCCGGTGGGACAATCACTCAGGATTGAGTATGGATGGGTAACAACTCATTGATGGGTACCATCGCATCAAATAGGGCCCATCATTAGTGTTGTGTATCAATTCAAGAGAAAAACGATTTAAAGCAATACAAGGAAAACTTTACAAAGTGGTCATAAATACTGAATAGCCAGAGCAACTGTACTAAGTCCCTTTATACATGGACAGTGTATATTAATTTGTGTTATAAACCGAGAAACATATGTAACTGTCGATCTTAGACTACCTTTCAAAAATGGACAAGCATGTTGTGCATAGACGGCGTAAACTTATTTCTTTCCACATGGGACAAAATCTACTTGATAGTTGAGTTATAAACCCACCAGTAACAATTTACAAGGGATATATTATTAATTCAACGATTGATACAGAAAACCCTAGCCACTGGGTTCAAGTTGTAGGGATAGAGAAGATGACAAATAACAGTTGAGAAATGTCAAGGGGATTTGCTGGTATTGAAGAGTTATCTTAGCATGCTAGAATCACAGAGGTATTTAGTTCAACACTATGCAACCTGTTGAGACCATAATAGAGATGAAGGGAATTATACAACGCCTTGTACATTTCGCGAAGGGATTCTTTCGTGAGACTCTACCCTCTCTCGGATAAACTAGATATCATTTACTAAAACCTATTGAGGGGTGGCGTATACATTAAGACAACAAAGAATGCAGTGATTGTAACTAAAAGAAAAGTAAAACAGAGACATCAAGAAATGCATAACCTTTCCATTATTCAAGCTTTAGATTTTCAAGTAACCTTCACGTCGAACGAATCAGCAACCAAAATGATTTTTTTATAATACAGAGAGTTCCTAAAAGCACCTAACCAAATGATCTTACCTTATTATGTGGAGTCCCAATGGCAGAGGTCCACTCAATTACGTTTGATTCCAGAATGAGTCCACTACTTAAGCATTAAGAAGTTATAGAGAATATTTGATAACTCGACCTTATTTGCAGGGAGCACATAGAGCTGATATCGAAAGAAGACTAATGAAAACGGTAGTTCTAGTGCCCATCCACTAGTCTACGGATGTTTAATGGAGGTGTGTAAGACTGTAGCTAAGGTAAGGTGGCTAGATTTCGAAGGGACACTTTAAGCTCGTGATAATCCCAAGGAGCTATTTCCAAAATGTCTTAAAATCTTTGGCAGAAGGGTCATTACACCTTTTCGACCATATCCCAAGTTAGTCCCCCCTTAATCCACATAAAATGGATTTGGCAGACAGTTCAATCTTCTCGTTCTAAGTTTGGTTAGGGTTCATCGTACTCATCGATATTCCATTAAGGAAAGGTAAGCCTCTTCTCAAGAGTTAAATGATAGTTGTCCCTAAGAGGGTGAGGTGAGAACTTGATTCTTAACTACCGTCTCCACGCCTGGAATTCACACGTTCTAGGACCACGTTGATGGAAAGAAGCACATTATGTTCTCTGCCCCCCATACCCGAAGAAACGTATTGGCCACTCCAAAATTTATCAAGGGTCATTCTTAGTACTCATCTCATGCTAGGCCTTGCTGGTGGAGTATATTTGGCAATGGACTTATATAAATATAGGATATTGCTTAAACGTTTTATGGTGCAATATGTTTTGGTAATAGTATGTTTATACATATCGAATGTTGCGTAAATATTTGGTGGCGCAATGTAATAGGCAATAGCTATATACATGTAGATAAATTGATGTCTAAATATTTTATGGCGCAGTGGTATTTTGACTTTAGACATATATATGTAGGCTGTTTTATAAACACTTTGGGATATATATGTATAGTTTGCTAAGGACAAGAGTATAGCCTATGCGGTTAGGATAAAAGAAAACACTTATATGATTACAAGGAGTTAAGGTTTCGAGGAGGAGATAAAGTCTTATAATTTCACTTATAAAATAGCTTTGATAATTATTAACGTGAAAGAAGAAGTGCTTAAGCTCCTTGTAACAAGATTTGAGTTAAGTATGCCTTTAATTTGAGAATCTATGACCACAAATAATTTTATTTTATTTTATGGTAATTAGAGGTACATTACATATGGTATCAGAGAAAACGTTACAAAACTTGGACCTTGAACAGGGCCACCTAATTTCTTAGCACATAATTTTGTTTATGTAAAACTAATAAAACCTTTATTGTTGCAAACATAAAACCCTTTTATGTTTTGTGTTGATCATGGCAGCACAGGATGACGCAAAAACCATACTTGATGGGAATCCTGAACAAAGACTTCCTGAAAATCAGAGACAAAATAGTGACGAAAGCTCCCCTACTGAATTTCTAGAAACGATGAGGAAACTCATTGTTGAGTTGTAGGTTTTCAAAGCCGACAATGAAAAACTGAAGAAGGCACAGTAGGAACAACATGAGATAAATGAAGTCCTGTTGTGTAGTATAGTGACGAAGAAAATCCCAAAGGACGATAAAAATGAAGAAGAGTTCACCAAAAGGGCCTCTAAGAATTCTAGGCCTGAAGAAGAAAAAAGAGACAATTCATCTGAAGGTACACCTTCAACTGAGGGAAAAAAAATGGACAGAAAAAGAAAACAAGTAGACCACCTTGAAGGAGAATTTAAGAAAATTAAACCAGCTTCCTTTGATGGAGAATCTAAAACAGGGGAGGAAGCTGAGGCATGGTTATTAGACATAAAAAAATATTTCCAGATATACAACTATTCCAGCAACATGAAGTTTATAATGGTCATTTACAATCTGAAAGGAAAAGCCACCATTTGGTGGTAGGATCTGAAATTGGCCAAAGGCCTAAAAGAGAAATAGATGGAATGGTCCGACTTTAAGAAATATTTCAAGAAACAGTACCTATTTGAGAGCTACTATGAAAGGAAAACCAAATAATTTTATGAGTTACAACTTGGTCAGATAACAATGGAGGACCTTATAAATAAGTTCCTGGAATTACTAAGGTTTGTACCTTATATTTGGGAGGACAAGGTAAAAATCCAGTGGTTCCTAAGATGTTTACCACAATCCTACAGGTACAGAATTGAGTTTGACAACCCCAAGTCCTTGAGTGAATTATTTAGAAAAGAACTAATGTGCTACGACTAGTACAAACAACGAGCATAGTTTCCCAAGTCTTGGAAGGATAAGAAAAAAGACCGAATGAACTAGCGGAAGAAGGGAGACCAGCCAACTCCTTATCGGAAGGCATCAAAAATATTTCTTAGAAACAATTTTCACTCAAACCATCCAAGCACACAAGGAGGTGGTAAACCAATAAACCTCGTAACAAAGAAGTTTGGGGACAACCCCCAGGAATTGTTAAAATGATGGAAATGTGGAGAACCTCATCTCAGAAGGAACTATCCACGTTTAAACACAACAAATAGAACTGTTGTTCATAATTTGCAGGAAGCTTTGACGGTGGGTGATGTAGGCAGAAGCCTGCATTGGATAAATGCAACCATTGATGGTCAACAAGTGGACCACCACTCCTCTGTGGTGGAAATCGAAGGTAAAATCAATAACACCCGAATTTCTATATTAATTGATCCTAGAGCTACGTTAAGTTATATCACTCCTGGAGTAGTAGAGTCAAATAAACTTAAGAGGATGAAACACGCAAAATCATGGATGGTATAGTTAGCAACAAGAACTAAAAGGAAAGTGGTTGACTTTATTTCTGATTTTGAATTTAGTTTAGATGGTAATAACATAAAAAGAAATCTGAATATTCTGCCACTAGGACCTTATGATATGATTATTGGAATGGATTGGTTGGAAAAGAACAAAGCAGTTCTAGATTGTTATACAAAGGCACTTAATTATAAATACAATTATGACACTACTAGAATAACCCAAGGTATACCAAAACCTGTATCAGTTAGACAAGTCACCATAATGCAATTCAAGAAATGCATGAGAAAGGGTTGTCAAGTTTATGCCATTCAAATAACGAATCTGTTAAAAAAGTAAGATAATCCCAACTTGGAAGAATTTGTTGTCCAGACGTGAATTCAGAGATGTATTTGTTGATGAGATACCAGAATTACCTCCTATAATGGAAATAGACTTGTCCATACACCTACTACCTGGTTCAGCCCCCATCTAGAAAGCACCTTACCAAATGAGTCTACCAGAATTGACAGAATTAAAAATACAACTACAGGAGTTATTGGACAAAGAGTATATCAGACCAGGTGTTTCACCATTGGGAGCACCAATACTCTTTGTGAAAAATAAAGACAGTACTCTAAGACTATGTATCGATTACAAACAATTGAAAAAAATGACTATTAAGAACAAATACCCTTTACCTAGGATAAATGATCTGTTCGATCAAGTAGGTGGGGCCAAGATATTTTCAAAATCCGATTATCATCTGATCTGTTCGATCAAGTAGGATTTACGATAAATGATAAATGATCTGTTCGATCAAGTAGGATTTACGATCCGATTATCATCAAGTTAGGATAAAAGATGAGGACATAAACAAAACAACATTTCAAACAAGATATGGACAACACAAATTGGTAGTCATACCTTTCGAACTCAGTAACGCACCAACCACATTTATGTGCCTGATGAATAGTATTTTCAATCAGTATTTAGACAAGTTCGTACTCGTATTTATCGACGATATTCTAGTCTATTCTAAAATGGAGGAAGAACATGAAGAATTCTTAAGAATAGTTCTATAAACTTTGAGGAAACACAAACTGTACGCCAAATTTGTTAAGTGTGATTTTTATCAAAAGAAAATACAATACCTAGGACATGTAATTTCAGCAGAAGGCATTGCAGTCGACCCTGAGAAAATAAAGGCCATCATGGAATGGTCGGTACCTAAGGATGTAGTGGATATCCAATCATTCATGGGAATCACCGGATATTATCGCATATTTATAGAGGGGTTTTTCAAAATAGCCTACCCTATGACATCACTAAAAAAAAAGGGACCAAGTTTAATTGCTCACAGAAGTGTCAATATAGTTTTAACAAGCTGAAGGAATTATTGACAACTGCATCCATATTGAAGGTAGTAGACCCAGATAAAGACTTTATCGTCTGCGTTGATGAGAGTAAAGAAGGACTAGGTGGTGTCCTAACTCAAGAAAGATACGTGATTTGTTATGAGCCTCGGAATTTAAAAGAACATGAGAGAAACTACGTCACTCATAACTTAGAATTGACAACAATAATACATGCCTTAAAAATGTGGCGACACTACATAATGGGCAGAAAATTTCTATTACTCACAGATAATAGCAGAGTGAAATATTTGTTTAGTCAACAACATCTTAATGGAAGGCAAGCAAGATGGCTAGCCTTCTTGAGCGAATTCAACTTTGAGGTAAGACATATCAAGGGTAAGGAAAATAAGGTAGCAGATGCCCTAAGAAGAAGAGTCCATGGGTTATTTGAAATAAATGTCAGTAGAGAAGAAATTGATCAGGTATTAATGACAAAAATTACACTAAAATAATGGAAAAATTACAAAATAGTACCGCAAACTCAGATAAACCAGATATCAGTATCGACCAAAATGGACTATTACGATTAAAAAACAGACTTTACATACCAGTTTCAGTCGAGTTAAAGATAAAATTCTTGGATGAAGTGCATAAGAAACCATATTCTGGCCATCCATGATACTAGAAAACGATAACAACACTTAGAAAACTATTTTACTAGCCTAATATGAAGGGCGAAACGAAAAAATATTTGGCTAGGTTCCAAGATTGTTAGTAGGTTAAGGCCGAACACCAGCATCCAGCCAGCCTACTACAACCATTGCCAGTACCTAAATGGAAATGGGAGACCATATTGCTAGACTTTATTACAGGATTGCCAAAAGCTGAGAAACTGAATGAATCTATTATGGTTGTAATCGATAAACTCAATAAGTCTGCACACTTTATTTCTGTAAAGTCTACTTTTAAAGCTATAAATATTGTTGAAATATTTATGAAAGAATTTTTTAGACCTTATGGTATTCCTAAAATGGTGATTTCATATAGAGACATAAAATTTACACCTTCTTTTTGGAAATAATTATTTGCAGGGATAAATACTAATTTGAATTTCAGTACTAGTTATCATCCACAAACAGATGGAAAAACTGAAAGAATGAACCAAATTGTAGAGGATATGCTCCACATGTATGTAAGAACAAAACCAAGCAAGTGGGAGGACTACCTACACCTAGTAGAATTTGCATATAACAATGGGTATCAAACTTTGGCTAAGCTAAGCCCCTTCCAGATATTGTATGGCAGAAAGTGTACGACTCTAATTAGCTGGGACAACCCAGTTGATAGACTTATGGTTGGACCATAGATGCTCCAAGAAATGGAAGGTATGGTAAGAAAAGTACAACATAACTTGAAAGAGGCATAGGACAATGTCGACGGGCGAAATTGACCGCTCGTCAACTGGAGGGGTGGATCCAGTCCGGGGTTGTCTAAATAACCCAAGCCGTTTGGAATGATCCACTCCGACGGGTTTAGCAACTCCGTTGGCCGATCTAAGTCCTAAGAAAGTGAAAGAAAAACTAAACTAAAGAAACTAATCTAAGGGACAAAACTAACTACAACAAACTATATACAAATCGGAAACTATATATACAGTATTTATAGATTACAGGTTTTAAATTGAAAACCTGCAAAAATCATTTGTGAACTATCCTATGACAGCAAAGCTATTATTTTTGGATTTTTATAATTTTTATGAGACATAAATAAAATGAAAACTAACTAAGCATAACAATCATAACTGTAAATCTGAACTATATAGCTGAGCAACGAGAGGCGTTCAGATTACAAGAAATTTATATATTAACTAAACTAATTAAACAACACTAACAGACTAACCTGTAATAACGCTTTCCAATTTGTCCCGTGCACAGTATCCGATTCAGCTGTTCAATGGGGGAAGCCCGCACTCGATTTTCCACAAGCTTCTTGTAAACAGGAAGCAACAATGCTCTTTTGAATACGAATGACAGAAAAAACAAGACATAAAACAACAGCAATCTTATAATTTACAGATAATCACATTTAGATAAATCCCAGTGCGGAGATTTGTACATAACTATTCAATTAACAAAGAAGATAAACCTTCTGTTAATTAAATTAAAACAGAGTAATTGCTGTGAGTAAAATGAGATACATCAGATATGGACAAAATTTAAATCATATTGCATCAATATGTAACAAATCTTGATATTTAAAGTAGTCAATAATTTGATAACAAATTAAAATGCACAGAACTTGAATGAAAGCATGATAAATTGAAAGCTAAAGCTGTTACAAAGCATCCACTTCCATTCGAGTCTGTATAATCATAAGCCCATAGTCTTTGTTCTCCCAATAGTCATGGGTTCTTTACAAAAATTAATGAGTATATAAAGGCCACAGGGTAAAACATCCCTGTGGGAATTATCAAAAATTGTTTGGAAAAATCTGGTAACAATCTCCCAAATCTCTATTTCTAACTAAAACTAACAACCTAAAACAAAACTATATGACAAAAATATGTTCGAAACCGCTACAGCATGTCCAATTTCCCATTGAAATTCATATGTACCTGTAGGTGGACAAGAATAAACAAGTTTAGATAATGTTTTATTTGTAAAATTAACAAAAATCTAAATTTTATGACTAGCTACAGAATCTCACGATTCTATAGCTGGTCATATTTACAAACAAAATCGTTTTAAATCAATCCAAATGATAAAAAAAAATACATTCAACCTATTAAACAAAACCTTAATCACTAATTGAAAGCAAAGCAAATCATTCACACTAGAAGTAACCAAATCTTTTATGCCAATTTGAAACAAACAAAATCATGTTTAATTAACCGAATGGTAACAGGGATATATGCGATCTGTCAAACAACCTTTTATTACCAATTCGAAGCAGACATACTCGTTTTATCAAACCAATCTTCGATATTAATCTAATGTATACACAATCGACCATGCTAATTCAAGACATACATAATCGTTTCTAGATCAAACCAAACAGAACTGAATCGAACTAACTCAGAGCCAACACAATCGTTATACTAATTCAAGAGCAATAAAATCGTATTAAATCGGTTCAATCAAAACATAGATATATTCGATTTTAACAAACAAATATTTAATGCAAACATAATTCAAAACGAAATCAAAATAACATAATCGTTTTTGAATCTATTTAAACGAAATAGAACTAATTCAGAGCAAACACAATCGGCTAAGCTAATTTAAAACTAACAAAATCATTTTTGAATCAATTCAAACAAAACAGAATTATATAAAACTAATTCAGAACCAACAAAATTGTTTATGCTTATTTAAGAAAGGTAAAATCATGCTAAAATTAAACAAAATCATACCATCCATTGTGAAATCAAATCGAATCATGATGGTTGTAGCTGCTTACACATTTTTTCTTCTTTTAAAAATCACATGTCATGTAGATGTAAAAATTTGCTGGCAGACTGGTTGAATACCCTTTGAATTGATCAAGGGTTCAACAGAGGGAAAATACACATGGCTGGACGAGTGAGAGAGGTGTTGTGGCCCAGGTCTGGAAAAGTAATAAACATTCCAACAAATGCACACAGACCCAAAAAACACCTTACAACCACAGAGAGGATCTGAAATTTGACCTGTAAAGGACGAGCTAGATATCTGTAATAACCCAATTTCTGAGGAAATCGCTCATGGTGAAGGTAAAGGGGATAATTTCGGTTCTGGGTTTTCAAGGGTTTGATTTGATTCAAAACCGTTTTCCCAGAATCGCCCACACAAAAACGTGTCTCTGGAAGGCAATTACGTGGTTAGCCTAAGCAGTCTCTTATGGCATTATCAAATCATAACAGAGTCTGGACACCATGGGGTTTAATTTGCACTACAGGGGCCAGGAGAGAGCACACGGTCTACAGGGTAAATAGTGAGGGGGTTTGACAGGGTAGGCACAAGACTGAATGCTCGCTGGTTTTCCCAAATAGAGGTAGCCCTAAATACAAGGCAGACATTAATGCCTAAGTGTGCGAGGGTGGTGGAATGAAATGAAACCATGCAAAACATTCATATCACAATGTACAATCGACGGTCGCTATGGTGATTCAAATTACTATTGGTGTGTGTTAAAAACAATATAAACGGCATGCCAAACAAATAACTATTGAAAACCATTGACAAGTCGATCCGAATGTTTGAACAAATAATGACATTTGTATAATTTAAAACAAAACAACATTTGGAATATAGCACCAAGGATTTGATCATAAAATGTACGCGTTCCATGAAACCATTGCACCAAGGACTTAATCAAAAACAATAGAATACCATACCACCATTGTATCAAAGATTTAATCAAAGACACCAAAAACATTTGCATCATGAATTTATAAATTGAAAGCATGTCAACCAAAAATGCAAAGTGAATAAAAGTTTGGTGTTTCGATTCATGTGTGACCACTATTGAGTTAGAAGTGAAACAACCACATGAACAAGATTATTCATACCAATCCGAGGATGATTTTAATGCCATCAACATGAATTCCAATTCAAGGTTTTCACTCTTGCAGTCGTGAAAATGAAAACGAGAGGCAAGTGTGTGAATGCGCAAAATAATAGTGTCATTTTGTTTTAAAGGATTGCGACGAGTATTGAGGGTTCAACACCCTTATGTGGGAATCTTGTAAGGAAAATATAAAAATGCAAAATGGCTGCCAAAAATGGCGACACACTGGTAGAAGCAGTTATCTTTGCCATAAGAACAAATCCAGATTAGGATAATGAGAATAATTCTAACTCAAAAACAACCAGAAAATTGTTTAAACATCATCATCAATCAAATAATTCCAGTTGTTCTTAAAAGATGAAAACTGATAACATTCTTAAGACAAGCGAGTCATGATATTAAAGATAAATCTCCAATACTGTTGACAGAGCCACTGCTACCAGCAGGCATTCATAGCCTCAACAAGGTTTCCATTTAACCCACTCTGATATCTGTATCCTGCTAAGAAGTTCTAGATCAGAATAAAAAACATTTTAAGATCAAGAGATTTCATACTTACGAATTTTCATATACCTGACATTGCTTCGCTGCCAGCGGGCCTGTTCAGTACCCCGACGAAGTTGTCTTGGTGTCATGCATGCATTTACCCACTGCCAACAGACCTATTCAGAATCCCGACGGGTTTACAATCACTTTCCACAACTCTTTTATGATTTGTTTAGTTTTTTAAAGATATATAATTGAGCGAGGTGACGCTGAAAATTATAACATTTTGGACATATTTTTACAGACCTTGGGAAAAATTTTAAAACTATCCTTCATTAAGATTCAGGGATGGTTTGTTTACAAAACCAACCTTCAAAGGCAGGGAGACATCTTCTGAGTTATTCCCTTAAGGAACAGGGACAGCGTAAGAAGATAATGGATGATTGTGACATGCTTTACTTACAGACTGAAATCAATATAATTCTTTCAAACAACAGTTTTTTCTCAATCATGGCTGTAAATTTCATAAGTATATTATAATTGATGTTTAAACAAATTTTCAGTAGTCATTTCAGAGAAAGAATTTTTTGTTTTCTTTGTCTGAATATTTCATAATGTAGGTATGTGTATTTCAAAAGAAAGACTGATAAGCATAAAAGGAAACAAAACACACTAGTGAAGAAAGGTTTGAAAGCAAAGAAATCCAAAAAACAAAAGGAAATATGTACAGAACGTGCATCTGAAAACCTCATGCAACAAATCCCTTGGGAAACAGAAAGAAAGAAAAAAATATCCTATTTGATGAGAAAGCAGTCTTACTCGTGGTACCTTGGGTCAGGGTTGATTTAGATTTATTTATCTCTTTGCTTTCCATTTAGGATTTTCATGACGATACTGCGTTTTTGAAAATAAACGTTCAACTAGAAGTAAAGAGAAAAATGATCAAGAGGACTTCCCTGACAACAACCGTATTATGGTTCTAGTGGTACGCCCACTTGCGTTCATGACTGCATTATTACAAAGAGAAATAGTGAGAAGTAAAACTGAAAGAAAACCTATTCCTAAACCTACCCTAACTATTAAACAAATCAGAATACTACATGAAGTCATGCTTCTAATGTAGCCATCGGAGTAACTCTAATCCTACAATGGAAACAAGATCAAGCATTACTAATAAGAATGGTAATATATCAACAAATGACATAAACATATCACACTTACCTTCATAATCATCATCTAAAAACAAAGTAAGCATGATCTTACCATTTCTTTGGATATTCTTGTTGTATGAATCCTCCAGGCATTGTGCAATCTTGTCGTGATAAGGGTCATATTGGCACGGGCAAGTGTAAGTAGGTTTGAAAAACTTGTCAGGATTACGAGGAAATGGAATAACCATCAGCCAAGGCTGAAATGCCCCATCCTCCTGATAGTTCTCTAAGCGTTCATTAATTTCTTCACATGGAGGACCTAAAAGAAATATGTCACGCCTACTTCCAAGATACTTAAGTAAAAAGAAAGCAAGCACAGCTTTGTTTTTATTATGAAATTTTTTTATATATGAATATTCAAGCCATCCTAAGATCTTGTCACAAAAGTGAGGATGCAAACCATGACTTTGATGAAACGAATATATCAATGGGAAACTCATCATAAGAGGATTCGTGCAATCAATTGGATAATTGGTTTGGATGTTTCCTTCGATGAGATTGATCATTTCAAAATGTGAAGTATAAACATTAAGATTCGAGCTAAGAAAAGAACGAATATGCAACTTAGAATGTTTGATCTCCATAAAATATGATGCATTGTCTTTTTCAACAATAAACTGTGT
>SNQJ01S0087877.1:26284-38174 GCA_010110895.2 Picea sitchensis | reverse complement strand
AGGGTTACAGGTAGGTCTGACTCTTGAACAATATATAGCAAAGGATCTGATACACCCACTAGTGCTCATCCACTAGGGGCACATCCATAGGGATGCCATGACTCTGATTCACTGCATTACACAGATGAACCAGGTCCTCACACATTCACCTATGCTCGTCCACATGCACGTCCACTCTACAGATCTGCTTTCCCACTGCCACCAATAGGAGAATCATCTGGAGTCTTCTCGTCAACTCTGCTGCTCAGAGGAGGCCATCACATCATCTTTATTTCTGTTCACATGATGATGTGCCCAACACTTTTGGGATTTCCCCCGTTCACCTTGCCCTCAGCCACAGGCACGTGCTAAATCAACAGATTGCTTTTCATCCGGATAATCATCTGGAGTTCTTCTCACTCACGTCATGGAGGAGGCCATCTTTACATTCCTAGCTCTGTCATAGGCTGGAACCACGAATCCTTCTTAGGGGCTTTCTCTCAGGTTTGTAAGCTGAGAGTAAGGCTTCACATAGCTGCTATATTCCACATCTCACAGGTTTGTAAGCTGGAGGATGTCTCCTATAGCTGCATTCATCAACATGATCAACATAGTGTTCCAAGCTAGGGCGTTCCTCCATCAGGCCTTTCCTTTGTTAGCTGTCATGCCCTAGACCTTCTCCAAGCTAGGGCGTTTGCTCTCCTTCATGCTCCTGGCCTCCCATGTGTAAGGCATTCTTGTTCTAGGCTGTATTTGGCTCCTTAACTCACTATATATCATGTTTTGGACATCTCCCAAAGTAGGACATTCCTGTTCCATGGTTTCCTTCATCAACTGTGCCAGATTGGAATCTCCTGGTGCAATGGCCTCCAGAATGTCTCCATCATCCTGTAAGTTGTAACTATCTTTAAACTCCAAGGTTCTTATATGCTTGGTGAGAGAGAAAAGCCCATGAAAATGCAAAATAAAGCATGTATTTCAAGGGGTAACAGTACCTTTGACCTACCTTGGTCATTCATGGACGTTAATATAATTTCTTTCTTTCTTTATGTGAATAATCTAATGGAAGGAAACTCCAAATTGTAGGTGTTAAACTTTTAAAATAAGGTGCAGAGGATGCCATTGATTTAGTTTCCAAAGTTGCATAAAATATATAGTACATCCGAAAGACTTAAATGCATTATGAGCAGTAGCTACAGAATTCATAATCACAATGTTTGCATATTTCTGCACACACTAACTTCATACAGGAATAAATTTAATATTGGGAACAACTAACTTACTGGACAGATCTCTGCGCCATGAATGTACAGAGGAAATTTATGTTCACAATGAGGAGTGCACGAGTTAAGTGATTTTTTGAATGTAGTGTTATCAGATAGTCAAACCGGCTGATGGTATCGAATGGGATCATATTTGCTTCTGGATATTCTGGAAATATGCCGGGAAGTTTTGAAATTGGTTAATCATGAGCAATTTTTTTTCTAATAAAAGCAGCCAAAGTTAAAAACCAATTTGGCATATATCACCTCTGTTTACCATACGGTATATCTTTTGAATAATGAACAATATATATGTTTCTCTTATGCAAAAGGGACATGGCCAGAGTGTAGGATAATTGGAATCCTTTTGAAATAAAAGTCGGCTTTTATAATGGCATGTGACACTGATGACATGCTTCATTTTTTAATTATTTGATTTCCTTAATTTTTCTGTTAGTGCAGGATCTTAAAATTCTGTATCAGATTACATCAGTTCCAAACTAAGGAAATCTGAACTGCTTTCTGGACAGGTACCCTTTAATGCAGAAACTCCAAGAAGTGCCTTAATCGATGCATATGTGACCTCTGTGGACATGTTTTACAAGCGTAATCATGGACCTATTCCTGTACTGGATGATTCTGACAGGTTGCATTAACAAGAAAATAACAGTTAAAAATATATTAGAAGATTTAGTTAACAGTTATTTTTCTATTGCAAATAATTATCTTTTTATGTATTCCTAAGCAGTGCAAACTGATTAATTATATATGGAAACAGGTATTTTGTGACAGTTGGTGGGTTAGTGCAAAGGCATTTGGCAATATCAATGGATGACATAAGGTGATGGCTAATATATATTATAAGTATGCATCTATAGCTTGCTTATGTGTAAGCTTATTCTAGAAAAATAATTCTTATATGTGCAGGATGCTTCCAAAATACACAATTGTGGCCACATTACAGGTTTGCAACAAAAGATCTCATGCATTATGAACAAGTCAATACTTTCATTACTTCTTATTTATATTAAAATGAATATGTTTAATACTCAGACAACCCAGCATGACATTTTTTTTTGGGTCCCAAATTCTACAGTGTGCAGGTAACCGAAGGACTGCAATGAGCAAGAAAAGGACAGTGAAAGGTGTAGGATGGGATATAGGTGCACTAGGAAATGGTGTGTTGTTGCTTTGACCTGGCATTATAATGCTTACTTCACAAATCTGGTGAATTAGGGATACGTTTTTTGCTTTAGATCTGCTGGGTTTGTTGACAAATATCAATATTTTCTGTGCCTATTGTCTAGGAATTTCTTGTGTATGGTTGATTTATGTGAATGAAATACACTACAATTTTTTTCTAAGGATAACTGAAAATAAACGTGTAGGGAAATCTTTGGCATATTTCCTTGTAACTCATCTCAGTTTGAAAATCCCTTTTTGTAGCAGTGTCAGTGTTTGATCTAAAAAATACTTTTGATTGTGCTGAGAGACGCTCTGCAGCCAAGTATGACATAGATGTTGTAACGTAACGTGGGTAACGTTGGTACAAGTTGGTCAAAATACTGTATGTAGGTCATGTTATCACACAATTTTGCACCTTAGTGCAAAGCCTTCACAAGATACAAAAATGAGCGGAACATGGAAGTATTGCCACTATCACCTAGACAACTACTTCCTTTGTTTTAGTGAAGGATATGTCCAACACAAGGGAGGCTTCCCTAGTAGCACCTAGGGTTTCTAAGGCAAGACACATCAAGTCTAAAGTCACCTATATTACTACTCAAATCCCCACCAACTAATTATAATTTATGATATATGAATTATGGATTAGGTGGTTACACAAAATAAATTCCAGATCTAGTGTTTGTTTACTTTAGGGCTATTTTGGAGGGTTTGTAACTTTTTTGTGCAATGATTTAATGAAAATTCATCCCCAAACAGCACAAATCTGAAAATTATGAAAGGTTGCCATAAAACTTGCATAAAAGATGAGAAATTACAGCGGGGAAAAAGTTACAATAGCAGTATGTTTCAGCCACTTAAATGGATTACAAACAAGTGAATCTTAGGGCTAAAACTAGGGTTCAAGTAACTTGTAAATTCTGAAAATTTAAGAGCATGTGGCAGCCAACAATATCAATATGTCTAGCCCTAAGTATGCATCAATACAAACCAGCAAGGCTGATTTTGCAATAAAAGAGATTTTTTTTGGGTCAAATACATGCAAAAATATCAAGACGTCTAGGGTTTTTGATGGCTGGAAACTAAGCACAAGCTATAAACCCTGGGTTTACCTTAAAACAAAGGTAAACATTTGGAATTTTGAGTTTAAGATTGACTAGATAGGAAAAGACTAGTGCCTACTTATTTTTTCTAGGCATATGGGGTCAACTGAGGCTCCTCTTGAGGGGGTGTAAGTGAAACTAGGGTGATATTTAGGGTTGTCCACTACAAACCCTAACAAATCCTCCTAGTGCCTTACAAGCTTCAAGATAATTCAAGGGGAAAATACTCCACTAGTAATCTTCCAAGGGTTTGAAGAAGGGACTTATTCAAGAAAAGAGAAAGATGATGCACCACCAACACTAGAAAAAAACATCCACACTTACAACCATTCATAAACAGAATCCACAAAGATTAAGATAGATCACTTACTCAATAAATCGATTCATCCACAAAACCCTAGATCCAAGAACATACATGAAATTGTAAAGCATCCACAAGACATCTTCCTCAAAGAGAGTGCTTTAGTTCTCCATCCATAGCAAAAAGATAATCATAATAGTAGACAAGTAGTGTTCTCCACAAGTTCTAACAATGAGTTACAAATGAGAGCTGCTTCTCTTATTTATATGAAAAGATCTAGCAACCCTCTCAATATAATAATATTCTCCTAGCTTTTAGCCTAAGAAAATATAAAATACCACTATCTCTTTACAAACCCTAGAGATATGGTTAAAAATAGATTAAGTATCCATGATACATGAGTGAATTAGTCAAAATACCCTAAAGATGCTTCTAGAGTGAAGTAAAACATAATCAAGTGCCAAGTTGTCCTCCTCACAAGCATGTAAATCTCCCACGTGTGGCACGTGTGGGCTCCCAAAAGTAGACGACTCACTCAAAAGTCACGTGAGAGGGTATGAAAAGGTGTGCAAAGTGAAACGTTCCCTCCAAAAGAACAAGGCTCTATCCAAGTCATTTCGCTGATCTGTGCAAGGTACAACATCCAAAGCAAGGCCCAAGGGAACCAAAGGAGTCATCAATTCTGAGGCATGTGCACAAATCCAATGCAACATAAAAAGTGAGTCATGTCAATTGTAAATGCCATTAGGTAGAGAACATTAAGTATCATCTTCTAATGTCAAAATAACTCATAGAATTCATACAATTTGCCAAGTTTAGGTATGATGGGGGTATCATTAACCCTTATTACATGTGTCAACACCCAAGAAGAGAAGTAGTTCCTAGGACACCCATCAAGGAGTGTGTGTAATGAAAGATGGTATGGTTTGGCAGGTAACTTCATGAGTTGAATTGCATATTCATGATGAGGTTGTTTAAGATATTCATTCACATGAGTGCTTTTAGAGCATGAGGGTGCACCAATGCATTGAGTCACCCTTTCCTCGACACTGTTTCTTACTATCCCTTATTTGCCTTTTTATTTGTTTCATTTTCTTCTCTTTTTTTAATTTCATTTAGTCCTTTTTTTATATGCATTTCATCTCATGGGACTTGGGGTAGCGACCTCATAGTGAGGGGGCATTGCTTATGCTTTGTTTGCTTTTTTTTTTGGCTTTTGACTTTTCTTCTCTCTCTCTCTCTTTTTTCTTTAAATTTCTTTTATTTGGCTGCATTGACCTCAAGCTTATAGCTCTTTTAGGATGGGATTTTTCTCATGGGACTCTGAAGTATTATCGCACAGTTTCTAGTTAGGATAAAGATATATGTAAAGAGACAAACTGGCGTAATTGAACCAATCCCACCCAATGTCACCTTGATAGGAAGGTTCTTTCTGTTTAGGGAGGTAAGGCCCAGGGGAGACGTCCCTGGTGACCTGGGGTTTTGAGAAGGCAAAGGATTGAAGGCTAAAAGATAAAATTCCCCCTCACAAGTCACCACCGAGCAGATAGTTCGACTAACCAGCCAATAAAGAGAAGTATAACCAAAAAGAGAGATGTACCTGCTCGAGAAAGCAACGATATATATATATATATATATGTATATATGCAAGCTTACTTGCTTGGTTAGTACTTCATATAATCAATGACTATCTGGTAATAAGCAATTGAGCAATAAATATTGACGAAGTCAATGTTTGTACAATAGCAACAATTTACAATATCACTTCTTCAATAAATGCTAAAGAAACTTGGCATTCAATGTAACAAATTAACACTTCATTAGATGATGCCTTAACCAACCATTCAATTGCTTACAGGAAAAACGATAGCTACACAAGGATGTTTATAGCACAAGAAAGATGACGGCAACAGTAAGGTTAGTAGGGTTAGTCTACGACTAGGGTTAGAAATGTTAGGGTTTGTTCAGAGGTATTTGAAGTTGTTTTGAGATCACACTAAGGTTTAGATCAATGCGTTCTTAGGGCAAGTGGAGTCAAAGGGAGGACGCAAGTTGAAGGATCAAAAGATAATAGTAAGACTAAGGACGGGAGGGTTAAACCTTGAGGTGTTGCTATGCCAAGGCCTCAAGGATAAAACCCTAAGGGAGAGAGGCTCACTTTGGTGTAGGGGAACTAGGCCTCAGTGCTCTCTCCTCCTTCCTTAGCTCAATGCAAAACAACTAGCTCAAAAGATTGCATAAAACTAAGACAAGAAGGTTTGCAAGCAACATGTTTCTATGGCAAGGCTTTACTAAGCAAATCCTAGGGAAAATCGACACACCAAGGTGTAGGGGAACTAGGCCTTGATGCGTTTTCTCCTTCTTAGCTTTAATAAGGTAAAATGGCTAGCATGGGAGAAGATAGACTTGAGTGTTTCTATGGCAAGGCTCAACCTTCTTCAACAAGGGCTAGAGAGAGTAGAGTGTTGCTAAGGCAAGGCTCTATCTCACTTCAGCAAATAAAATGGCTAAAATCTTGATAGGGACATGAAGCAAGGACCTTCAATGTGTGCTTGTCCCCTAGGGTTTAAATCAACAAATTATAACCATAAATGCAAGAGAAACAATACTACAACCATTCAATTAAGAAGTTTTGCAGAAATTTACTTACATTCAATCAAGAAATCAAGTAGCAAACCCTAGTTGTAACACCTTCCACCAAGATAAATGCCAAAAATGCCAATAAAAAACTTCCTTCAACAAGTGCGCCTCACAATTTTAGCCAAGAACTCCAAGAGTAGCGCAAATTTCAGACCTCACTAATGAGTTAGTGAAAGATGATGAAAAAATGAAGGTAAAAACCCTCAATTTATACAGTATCATGACCTAATTTCACTTTTAGGTCATAAAAAGGCCGACAAGGCCAAAATACTAAAATTATATTGTTTTACATTAAAATGTCAAATTAAAACCCTAATCAAGCAACAAAAGGACGCCATCCCCTTTCTAAGGTGACGTTAGCCCCTTCTAAGGAAAATGCAACCTCCAGGAGCAAAACGTTAGCCCTCCTTGGGCTTCTCCAAGCTGCCACATGTGCCAAACTGCCCCGTCCATCTGCCAAAACGTCCATGAAGCAAGGATGATGTCATGGACCTCATGGGTGACGTCCTAGGCCTTCCAAGGCCAACGTTCCACTGAATAGGGCACAACCCCCCAAGCTTTGCCGGGGTCTCAGCATCCATCTGGTGGGCTCTTCAGCCCCATGGAGGTTCGAACTGATCATCTCCCCATGTGTACTTGTCCAACATGGTACCTGTCTGTCGGGCATGATCCTGCACATCAACAACTATGCCCTCCATGGGCTCATAAGTCACATGGATCATAGCAATGTCAATCACAACTCATCATCAATATTATTAAACATGTGCATAAAACCCCTATTACCCCCAGTTAAAAACTCAAAGACATTATACAAGCCTGCAATACAAGTTTGGGGAAAGTGACAGGGCATCCTATTGGGCTAGTGTCCACTGGAAAAGGAAAGTTCCCAGAAAAGATTCCATCTAAGCCATGTAAGTGGGGTGATGTGGATAAGGGATGTCCTGACAATGGGTGCAGTGAGAGCAAGGGAATGCAAAGTTTTACCTGTGGGTGCCTTTGTTGAAGGCGAGCTGCACCTGTCCTGGATGCAATTTTTTCCAAGCCCATTCATGCCTTTTATTCTTTTATTCTTATTTCTTTTTTTTTTAGAAGCTAATCAGGGGACACTGCCCTGGCGTGGTGACCAGTGGTGGCGGCGTTACCCACAAGTACTTTCACATAAATGAGAAGGCTGGCTCGTGATGAGACCCCCTTTCTCTTGGCCATGCAACCAAGAGTCGCTACCCTGGCGTGGTAACTAGCTGCTAGTAGTGTCATACTGCTAGGCACCCATGGACCTAATAGGCTAGCTCGTGATGAGACCCCCTATCCTCTGACTAGGTCTTGTTTTATTGTTTTTGTTGGGTCCCTCTTATTTCTTGCTGAGAAGCTTTTTACTGCTTTCTCGGGGATCCCTGGGCGAAGCATCTTGAGGTTTATTTTTAGGCTTTTATCTTTTGCTAGCTTGCTTTTACCTTCTAGGCCTTTAGCCCCTTCTTCCCACGAGGTAAGGTGCAATCCTCAAATGATAGGTCAACCCAATGCCTGGACAAGTGTAATGGGATAGAAGAGCAGGAAGTAAGATGAAAAAGTGATGCTATGACGCGAGCAGACGATGGCTTTTCAAAAATCCCCCCAGTGGCAAACCAAAACCTATGGACACAGGCTTACTAGGGCATCCTGTCAATCCCCCCAGACATGGTCAAGTGGGCAAGTATAAGATCCAAGCATTTCTTAGAAGCAAAAGGAATTAAATGCACATATTCAAAGGTTTTGAGGATCCGAGTGACACATACCATGATACCCGGACTCATTACCTCATGGAGCAAGAACCATCTCTGATACAAGAACAAGCCGATGGTGATGGATGCTGCAGCTGCTGACAAAGTAGAGGCGCTGAAAGGGAGAAAAGATGGGCCCTCTAGGGCCATGCTAAAGTCGATCCGGCTCTCGGTACTCCATGTCTAGGACCTGTGGGCCTCGAGACATGATCTCCTAGTTATCCCTAAAAGTGGGGGATAACATGAAGCACAAACCTTTTTGTGTGACATATGACAACCAACCATGAGTGAGACAACGAGAATTGGGAAATATGGAAAGTGTCAAGTATGGATTGGGATATGGACATGCTACACCTCTCAAAGTGCCCTCGTAGTACGACTCGACCCAAGAGTGACAACACTTATTTAAATGATGATGATGATCCACTAAGGTGAAACAAGGAAAATAGCACAAATTTAGAGCATCATGATCCATTATTCAACTCAACCAATAATCACCACTTTCATGACAAGTACATGAGACATTAACACCCAATATGGAGCGAATAATGCTCCTCATGTATATCAAGCATCATAGTCATCAGATGTGAGAGAGCCGAGCAAATGTGGGAAGCATCTTTGGCCATATGTCCGTGGAGAAACATAGATCTCATTTGTGGAACTGGTGTCTATAAGTGAGAAAATCTCTTCTAGTTACCCCTACATGTCAGGGGTTAACATTAGTTTGAAAATTCCTTTTTGTAGTACTGGCACTATCTGATCTAAAAGAAATACTTTTGATTGCATTGAGAGATGCTCTACAACCAAGTATGACATAGATATTGTAACGTAACGTGGGTAACGCTGATACAAGTTGGTTAAAATATTGTATGTCAGCCATATATTAAAAAGATAAAAATAATACAATAAAAACTATATGTTGGCATGCACAAACATCTTCTGCACACACAAACATTGAAGATCGAGGAAATGATGGTGGTAGTAGGTCTACTAGTATACAATAAAACGTACTGTAAATGACTATTGGAGACAGACTGTGAATGGTTGCTGTGGATGGACTGTGAATGGTTGCTGAGTATGGACTACGAATGATTGTTGCTGGTTGTGATGGTTATGGGAGATGGGGACGAATTGATTGTTGGATGACAATGATGATTGTTATTGTCCATTCAGATCATCTTTGGAATGGATGAATAGATGCTGGGGGGTAGGGATGGTCGTGGGAGATGGGGAAGGGGTTGGGATCCGGTGGAGGGAATACATAGATGACGTGGGCAGCGGTAGGGAGTGTTACCATTCAAAATCTTGCTAAAAGGAAAGTTGTACCCTGTGTAGGAGAGCCTAGGGGAAACTGCTAGGCAAGCCACCCACTGTCACCTTGGTGGCCTTGCCTCTTCACTTTAAGGCTAAGGAAGGGGCTTCCTAACCTAACGAGGGTGTTCCTAAAGGTCAAGCTGAGTCGAATCGTTGGTCATCAAGGGGAGTCCTAAGACCAAGCTTGACTGAGATTTTAACAAATGACACTACCAACTCCCAAGGACACAAACAGGTTGAGGATGTGAGTGGATGGTTCAAGTCTTCAGTTGTGAACAAGCTCAAAATGTTTAACTTAGACACGTGCTTACTCAAATTATGCTTGGAAAGTAAAAGTGAAGTCTTGCTCAATAGACGAATATAATGAAATCCTCAAAAGGATGCAATTCAAGATCTCAAGTCAATCACAGCATGCATCATATGTCAATATCATAGATCACTTATTCACTATATCATTGGTGTTAAGGGTTGTTGTCATCATCAATAGAATATATATCAAGACTTCGATGTGATCATGCAATGAACCAATGAAATACAGCAGTCTTGCATCATATCATGATAAACATTGAGTAAACAGTGATCGGATCTATATCTGAGAGTAGATATGTGAAAATACCAGTATTCAAGAGCAGCATACCCTTACACATCTAGAGCAGATTATCCCCCAGAGAATATTGATCTAAGACGAGTAGATAATAAACATTTCAATTGCATTTACCACAGCATATCATGATAGGTTAACTTATCATCATGAAATGTATGTCATCAAGGGTGTGATTACAGTTATTAAACAGTGATTATCTTTATCTGTCAACAACACTCTTAAAGGGATAAAAGGGTATTAGCATTAAATACACCCATCACTGTAGTATGTGTGTGTTGCAATGATGAAAACATAACTATTCAATAGTGTCCTTTTAGAGTGCTCCCACATATGAGGAATAGACAGTAAGCCGTCGCATATACCACCAGTAATATCTGTGTACACATTCAATTTAAAAAGACATTTAAAGAATCATAATACCGACAGAGAAATACCAGTAGTGAAGGGTTATCTTATGTGTGCATTGTGACCATAATAAGAGTGCACTTAATATATTTCACAATGTGATAAATGAACACTAGTGTTGGCAGAAATCACGCACTGTATAATCATGTGAAAATGCATCAGCAGTGGAGTATATCAGGTTCTGACCATGCATTAAAGGAGTTCACCCTTTAAATTAGAAGAAACCACACATTGTGCAATAAGTAACCCTTTAAGACAGCCCCTAGGGCCTAAACCAATGAGACATTGACCTTAGAAGCCAAGTCGTTCCACAATATGCTGCATCGATTCAATTAAGGAGGTGTTTAAGATCTCAAATATGTTAAGGTGTTATCAAATATTTATGCATTCAAGACACATTCAGATTGTCATGTAGACCTGTTATCTAATTCATACGTTTAGATGAGTATCAAGAGTGCAAAGACTGCCCAAAAACAGTGGAGCAATGTCCCTCATTCAGAGCTCTGAAATATATGTGATCTGAAGCAGTAAAAAGTCATAAATTCTACAATAAAACCAGTGCTAAAACCCTCAAAACAGTGCTGAGTTAAGTGTTACGTTTGACATCATTTGTTGGGTCTTTGGATTTACCTTTGCATCGATTTTGTTTGAGGATATGTTCCAGATATTAAATGTATCAAAACGTTTCAAGGGAAATGATGTGACATTGATCATCAGTGCTGGAAAGATAACATAGGTGACATGCATGCATTCAAGTGTCTAGGTGAATATTATGTGAGTTATTATGCCATTAGACATGTAATATTCCCCATCTATAAACCCAGATCTGAAAAAACATAAGTTCAAAGTTCAAACCAGGATGTCCAGCTTTAAAGACACCGGTTATCTCAATCATTAGCCAAGTCATTTGCCCTGTTTTAGCATCGATTTGCCTCTCTTAACTATATAGTGTTAAAATAATGTAACTGCAAAGAGTATTCTTATTATTATTGATATATTATTGTTAAATTTATAAGCAGCTGCAAGAGCCATTCTCCTGGAGGATGGCTAAGACCCTAGACGAGATCTAGGGCCCCTATTGCACTCCTGGGGTACTTGGTCTGGGACCAAACAGTCAGTGCCATGGAAAAAGACCCTTGTTAGGGCCCCCAGTATACGACTGGGGTTCTTGGTCTAGAACCAAGCAGTAAAGATCCCTGAGAGGGCCCCCAGTATATGACTGGGGTTCTTGGTCTAGGACCAAGCAGTTAAAGCCCCTAGATAAGCCTAGGGCCCCTGGAAATGTCCAGGGTACCCATGCATATGGCATGGGTTGATCCTTGGTCTTTGACCTTGGT